>OMNV01006940.1:35788-58245 GCA_900303265.1 Brotula barbata
GAACAAGTGAATGTATAAAAATCGAGTATTGAGAATTGTTTGACAATAGACAAAAAAAAACAAATGCTCCCCCCCCCTATACACACACACACTCAGAAAACAGCACTGACTTCAGGAAGACCCCCTTGCTGTGCTGTCGTGTCTCTCTGTGTGTCGCCCATGGCTGCAGGGTCATCCGTCGTGGGTGCAGGCCCTCTGAGCGAAACAGCTCACTGATGTCAGCCGGTAGCATGATGTTCACACTGCTGTGGGGGCCCAGGTGCTCCCTTAACGCACACACAGACACACACAGAAAAGATGTCTTTTTAACCCACACACAAATCTAAGGTGACACAAAATGTCACCTCAGCAACCTCCCTCCACCACTACTGTTAAGCTCTACCTACCTGTAGATGGGGCCGAGGGTGTTGAAGGTCCTCTCCATGTGCTTATGGAGCAGCCGAAAGCGATCCTCTCTCCAGAACTTCACAAAGTTGAACCAGCCGCTCCTCCCTGTGTGGGGGATCTCCTCAAAGGCCCTCACCTGTCCATCCTCGCCTCGCTTTTTAACTCCTGTGCCGTCTTTGTTTGCTGCTTTTCTCCCGTTCCCCTTCCCACCCACCACAGTCCCCGCTGCAGACACACACAGAGCTTTTCTAGGGGCCCCACGAGAAAGTGGACTCCTGGACCAACACATGCTGCGGACAGATATGCTCCACATGGTCCCCGATCAACAAAGTTGGTCTCTCAGCCTCATCCAGAACTGTCACATCACTCAGAACTCTACTCCAGGACTGACCGCTTCCCTCCTCTGTCCAGTCCTGCCTACACTCCAACCCCAAATCCTTGACTGTCCTACATCGCTCCGATGAACTGATAAGAGACAGTGATTTATAGATGTGAGGGTTGAGTTCAAGAGAAAAACAACGGCGCCCGATTGTCAAAACACTCATTCACCATTACATAGTTTAAATGGCTGAAAAAAAATGCAGGTCCATGGTCAAACAAGACTTTATTCCAGCATTTATAACATCTAATCAACAAAAATGAAAATGACTATGCAAAACGTTTGCTTTACAATTTCCTTCCACAAGTTCTTGGTTTTCACTACATGATGTATAAAATGCTTGGGTTAGACAGTAAGAGACTATTTTCACAGTCACAGAGTCGGAGCCTAGATTGTAAACAGCAACATAAATGGAACAGTTAACTGTGAATACAAAACTGCATCCAGTGAAGGTTCCTTACTTGTGTATCGATCACAAAACAACTGGACCTACAGCTGTTCCAGAGCAGAGTCAGTAAAAAGGGATCCCAATGACAAGATTATGGTTCTGTTATTACATAATAATAAGGGGTGAAATGTGAGGAACTATTAGACAGATTTAGTAAAACATTGACTTTTGGACTTTCCAAACAGTTGGATATGTTTTAGAACTCGTAATGTAAGGATTACTTGACAAAATTAGGAGATTATCTCATTACATAACATTTATTATTAGTCATTGTTGTTGCATCAGATAAGACAAACTCTCACACTCTGTTAATGTATTAATATTGTCATATTACGTTATCTGACAGTTCATTAAATTAAACCTTTTCAACTTATTCAAATAATTGATTTGTTACATTTTATGCAAGTTATCAAATTCTGTGACAGTTAGATGTTATCTGTTGTTATACAACTCTTATAGTTGTACTATAACAGACAGAACTCACACACAAACACACTGAGCATCACAGCATGTAGCAAAGACTAACACACAGACAATAGTGACATGATTGGAAATCAGTCTACTACTGTGTGTGTGTGTGTGTGTGTGTGTGTGTGAGTGAGGACCTATTCTATTTGCCTTACAGATGTTCATCTGAAGGTGGTCTCATATTCTGCAGGATCACACATTAATCACATAATCTTACAAGGGGCCCCGCTCGCTGGTGTCAGAGTGGGTGTCTTTCTCTGTTTTCTCCTGGTGAGAATCTCTGTGCCAAAGCTGAGGCCTTGGAAAGCATTCAGCAGGTTGAAACCATCGTCCTTGGTCTTTGTTTCTGGATGAATGATTTTTGCCAGGTCGTGGGGGAGCGACACTTTCCTTCCTAACACGTCCACGTGGTCTGCGTCCTTGGGATTCTAAAGAATGTGGAAAAATTCAGAGCAAACCATTTGTAAAATTCATTGACAAATAACCTGCACAGTGTTTTCAGTTAGAACAGGAATGCCTTCAAACAACATTTGTTGATCTCACCGAGGAGGAAAGGAGGTGATGTGACGGTTTATGGCTTTTTATAAAAAGAAGAATCAAACACACACATCCGTTTCCCTCACACACCTCAGACAGCTGATATTTTCTCCTGAAGTGAGCTCTCATGGCTGCTCTCTCTGCGTTCTTCTGAGCGTTCCTGGCCTCCCTCACCTTTCTGCAAACATGGCAGTGAAACAGAAACACAGTTGACATAGAGCAGATACGCTGAATATGGACGCTCAGGCACAGTTCAATCACAACCATTTCTACCACACAGGTGACTGGAATGACAATTGGCTTGCTGCAGGGACCACCCGTGGATCCCACACGGCAATGAGTGTGAATTCAAATGTCAGGGTTTTTGTTTCATCTGTGGAAGTTTTCAACTGTGAGCTGTGTGAGTGTTTTGTGCCAGTTTCTTTGAAACCAGCAATTGCAGATGAAACATAAATATTGTGCTTGAATTGTTCCAATTGGTGCTAAATTAATACAAATACATAAAGCATAGTTTGTCCAGTCACGATTTGGATTCAGTAAAAATTGAGTTTGATTTATTTGCATTTAGAAACACAAAATCCACATGTTGTGACCTGAATAACATCTGTGCCCACTTGCCTCTCCTTCTCCAAAAGTGTTTGGTAGGAGCGGACTGAGTGGTCTTTGGTACGTGCAGTATGGATGGGAGGAGTCCTCCCCAACCTGCTGCAACTTCGTCTTCCTCCTGCACCTCTTCTCCTCTGGTTGCTGCATTTCACAAATGTCTTCCTCTCCTTCACCCCCGACACACAGCTGGTCAGCTTCCTGAGGGGCATCTTCAGAGACTTTTTTACCTTCACCACAGACTCCATGATGAGCTTTCAGATGTTTGACAGATGGTGCATGAATATGAAATGGCTCTCTCTCTTTTGCTCATGTTACTCTGATGGGACAAAATCAGCACGGATATGGTTTCAAGTACCGAGGCAGCGATAACTCAGGAAAAAGACCTGGCAAGGACAAGGACAAGCGGTCAGATCAGGCTTATGCAGACTGGGTAAACACACCTGCTCACTAAGGTTACATAGGGTTCTGAAATGTATGTCATCTTGACACTACTGAGAGAGAGAGAGAGAGAGAGAGAGACAGAGAGAGGTGAAGTCCTCATTGCCTATTTACTCAGTGTTTCAGACGTCCATTCCTCTGCTTTCTTACCCATGCAGGTGGTCACAGTGGGCCAACAGCTCAAGACTTGAAATCCTTTCGAAGCTCCGGCCAGATGGCCTGCACAGATACAGATTATTGACGGAAAGCTTCAGCATAAACCAGAAGACGTGACAAGAAATAAATGTATTTCCAATGAATGTTCTGCTCCGTCTCTGTTGCCCTCTCCAAGCGAGTGAGCACTCTTTGTTCTGAGGATTCGCTGAAACGCTCACATCTTCACTCTCCCCCCTGACTCTCCAATACAGATTATGCCTTACAGGGCTTAAGGTGGGAAATCCTGTTAGCCATGGCAGGGAATAAACCTGATGACTCACGTGTTTCTAACGAGGACTTAAGAGCCACTAGCTGATGTCATATAGAATGACTGACCGTGACACAGCAACATTTTTTCTAAAATCCATACTCCTCTGGGGTTACTGCACCCAAAACACAAAAACACATCATCACGCTAAGCCCGCTTAGATCACGCTTACAAATCCATTTTTGCTTGAGATAAATTTTTCAAAGCGCCTTTCATGTCTTTAAACACGTATACATACATAAAACATCTTCTTGGGGAAACTGCTCACGCACAAGCACATTTTCAGAAATGAAGAGACGTGAACAGCCGTATATTTGGAGAGAGGAAATGAAGGAGGGACGAGTGGGTGCTAATGAGGTCACCCTGAGAAGGCAGAGTCTGTGTCTTGGGGAGATAAGAGAAAAGGCATTGGACCAAAAAGTGTCAAAGAGGACAGAGACAGAGAGGTCACGCACAAATACACAATTAATATTACATTATATTAAGAAAAAGAAGCAGCAGCTATAGATTTTGTGTCGAAATAACAGCTCTTGTCTATTTTGGCCTCAGAACACACTGGCACCAAAATCAACTACTTTAAGTTTAGTTTGTACATAAACCAATATTGTGTGAGTTTGAAATGTGTATGTGCGTTTGAGTCAGAGCTCCCATGCAAGCCCGACAAAGAGAGCTGCTTAAGGGATTCTGAGATGGATTAGTGTGTAACGTGACGGATAGTTATTGAGAGAGTGAGAGAGACAGTGCAACTAAAACCGTCGAAATGTGAGGTTGATGCTCACTCAAGAGCAAAAAGGTGAAAAGGAAATTGTGACTTCCTGCAGCTGAGGTCGCTGACTTAACACCTAAGCACACGTGATCACACACTTGGCATGTGTGTATGACACGCACACACACACTATGTATCCACTGGAGGCCACATAATGTATCTACAGAAATATTAACAATAAAAACATGAGACATCTCATCACACACCTGCTTTCTTACCTACATACATTAAAAAGTGCAATGTTGTAGCTTTAAATTAAATCAATGTGGCCATCAAGGGACTGTATGTCAAATGTTCCTTCATCTAGCCAATAATGAAATAGGAAATAAAATAATAATAATGAAATAAAATTAGGGAGATACAGAAATACAAATACACATAATACTTTCTTGTGTGCTGATTACATTCATTTTGTAATGTTACATCTATTGAATTCAGTCTGATTTTAAATGAAAACATGGTCATGTTCAGGATTCAAAGGTTGTCAATACCTTGAAGTCCCAGAAGATGCTTCGGCTGCAGTTAGCTTCTGACAGGAATGTTGTCGCCATGCGCTTCCAGTAAACATTCGCCGCCATGTCTTGCGGTTGGTTTGAGTTGGAGCTGCACAAACTATTATCACAGTAAAAACTTTCATATCAGTCGTACCGATAATTATTCACAATTTAACTCCTATGTTCGTGTTACAAAGCTGATGAGTTGCATGTGTGTGGAGGAGCAAAGAGAAACTCAGCGTGACCATAAATGACAGCAAAACGCTAAACTGTAACGAGTGCACATAAAGGAGGTAAAAAACATAAATAAACAGGTTGTACTGCGTTTTACCGTCATTTATGGCCGCGCCACACAACGTACTCGAGTTGACGACAGCTACACTCATAACATTACTGTATATGCAACAAAGGTTTAGCGAGTAAAAAAGACAGTAAGTGTAATTTAATTCAAAGTGCAAGTCTTTCTTAACCGAACACCACACCTGTGAATTGTGAAATGTCTGCTTTTGGGGCTCTCAAAGCACGCGCCATTATCAAGAGATATAATAGGCTGCGTTTTTTAGTTAGGGTGGGATCAATCGTGCGATTTTCTGTTAAATGATTGGCTCTTTGCGTGTCACTCGTAGCATGCGCCATTATCAAGGGATATGATAGGCTGTGTGTGTGGGCCTTAGCGGAAGCAAGCTCGGGCTTTGCTCATACAAGCTTGAAACAATCAGACTTAATATAGACCAATTTTCTTATTGCTAGTGTCTGATTGGTTGTGACCCTGAGGTTCTTACCCAATCCGTAACCACCTCACTCCTCTTGCCTGGTAACCTGAGCCTAATCAACGGTAAATATTGGCCAATCAGAGACCGAGTAGGGCGGGTCTTTGGGGTGCCGGGCGGGTCTTTGGGGTGCCGGGCGGGTCTTCACGATGCCGGTGAGAAGTAAATACAAATCGTGTCGGATATTGTTGCAAAACGGGACGCTAGATTAAAATATCCAATACGGGACGATTCCGTATTTTACTTGACGGGTGGCAACCGTATGGACGCAGTCTCCCTCCATTTATACAGACTGACAAAGTACTAAGTTGATGTAGCGCCAAAGATCAAACACACAAACATATGTGTAAACAACATACATATTATACAGACTGACAACGTACTAAGTTGATGTAGCGCCAAAGATCAAACACACAAACATTTGTGTAAACAACATACATGTACAGCAACCCACACAAACACTTCATCAGTAAGATCTTATCCAGTCAGACAACACACTCAGGCTGCCAAGGCTGAATAAGAAAACGCTCTCGGGCAGCCTTGTGTGCGTGCTCAGTGCTAAGATACACTCAATCAACATCGCACTCAATCATGCCAAGGGAGGGCTGTAAGTCAATGGCAGCTCTGTGTGTGTGTGTGTGTGTGTGTGTGTTTGTGTACGCGTGCGAGAGAGACAGATGGACTTTTCCTTGGGCGAGAATCCTCAGTTAAGACACAAGTGTGGAATTTATTGAGAAATTGAACAAATGATTACAAAAAGCAATTTACAAAAATACGTTTTAGATCTTGAAATTATCAAGAGGATAAAATATATTCTACTTTTTTAGCATTTATCTTTTATTTATATTTACAGAATGTATCCTCTAAATTTTAGAGATATAAGCAATGGATGTTGTAAATTCACTTAATTCACATATATAAATAAATATATATACATATATATAAGTAAAAAAGCAAATTTATATATCTATATATATATATGTATATAATTATTAACATTATTATCATTATTATTTTCAACTGTCGTGTGGGGTTCAAGCTTTAAATGTGACACATGTATTCGGGATCATCTGCTCATGTCAGAGCTGTTTCTCCAGACTTGACTCCTCCCTGGATAAATGAGGGGCAGGAAGAAGGGATGGGACAGAGCAGAGGAAGGAGAGATGCGTTTGGAGGGCTCGTACTCCAGCATTTTCTCCAGTAAGTCAAAGAGTAGGTGGTGCTCTCTTTTGTGAGACAGCAAGTATTTCTGAAAAACATGGATGAGGGGTAACACGTCAATTAGCCCCTCACGGTGAGCACACGGCTCCTTTAAAAGTGTTTTAAAGCTGACATCTGTCTCCGCTCACCTTTAAAGGCTTGCATTTGGCTTTGACGTAGCGCCCAGCCTTGGAGTTCTCGTTCCAGTCTAGACGCCCACGGTAGAAAAACTTCTGTTTTCTGAAAAGAAGAAAGTTTTGTTGGACGACGTCTGTGTTTGTGTGTGTGTGTGTGTGTGTGTGTGTTTGTGTTTGTGTGTAGGTTGCTCTTACTTGCTCTTTTGGATCATCCTTTGGGGAATTGGTCCACGTATTACCTCCATCATAGCAAGATGCTCTTTATTGTCATGGGTCTAAGTGAAAACAGATGCAGAAAAGTCAACACACGGAAGTCAAACTCGTCCTGTTTTCTTTGTGCTGAAATCATTTGACTGTAAACTCCGGTTTGACCTGGTACAGCGTGAAGCCTTCGTAGTATTCAAACAGGATGCAACCCATACTCCAAATGTCACAAGGGTGACTCCAACCCAACTCTGTAGGATGGGGAAAAGGGACACAAGTTTTCACTTAATCAAGTAGTGTGGTAATGACAGATCGTTACTTGGTCACCACTGGTCCACTGATGCAAATAAAAGCGTCTCCACATTATACAGCAACACATAGAGGCAGCCATGAACATATTAGTATCTAAGTAAAGGTATAACTTCATTTAGAGAAGCTGTTGGAGACTTTTTCATGTGTTCCATGTTCTTCCATTAGGATCTATTCAGAGACACCAATCACCAGACTAATGGTTAGTTAACATCACATCTGTCAAAAATGCTACAGCTTACAAAATAATAATAAATTTGGTGCTCTGGTCTTGGTCCACCTCCACAACTCCTTCCACCCTAAAACACTTGTGGTAAAATAATGGGATTTTTGGGGCTCAAAGGTTTTTGACACCTCAGATTCCATCAGAAGAAAGAATTACAGAAATATGATATTTTTCACAGACAGCTGAAATCACGGATTAATTATGTAATTTATGGATTATGAAATTATGTAAGATGTAATGAGGATTTCAGCAAATATTGTAGCTTTAACAGTTGTTTTTACTACTTCAGATACCTTGACCTGCTCATTCATTCATTCCTTAAGCCTTTATTTGAATGAAAGCGTCTCATGTGGAGGCCTTGCCCAGGATATTGGGACTAATTCCAAAAGAACCTGTATTGCCACCTCTTAAAAATTGCAAGATACAGATTTGCCCATCTTTCCTCATTCATATGAAGTATCCTTAAAACTATGTGTCTTACCTAGTATGACCTCTGGGGCCCGGTAGTGACGAGTGGAGATGACGGCAGAGTGGTGTTCATGGTCAAAGGTGGCGCTGCCAAAGTCAACGAGCCGCACTGTGGTATCTTTGATTCTCTTTTCATTGCATTTCTGAAGGAGGAGACAAGCAGAAGCTGATTGTGGGGGAAGAAACGCTACAAATCTTAAATTGCACAACCAGTGTTGAAAATGCTCAACTACGGGTTAAAATTAGTAAAATTCAAAATAAAAAACAAACACAAGTATTGTATTGTGAAGAACAGATGATGTCTGAGTTTTTCATTTTCAGGTGAAATTTAGAAATCTAATAAATTCAGGAAACCTTGATTCAATGAATACATTATCCTGTACAAATCAGCCAGCTGAACACACTCTTGCATCTAAAACGCATGGAGTTAAAACGAATGGGCTACAAAAACATCATATGAGCTGATGTCAGTCAAAGTAAATACATCGGTGAGTGAAATGAAAATGAAAATGTGCAATATTTCCCTCTGCTATCTAATAGGGCAGAAATAAAAAAAGGTAAGGCAAATAGTCAAAGTACAGAAACCTCAATATTTGAGTACAATACCTGTGTAAATGTTATGCTTTCACATACGTGAAGGCAGATTCTGCTGATTTTCATTTATCATTTTCATCCAAATGTAGACCCATAAACTTATATGCATTAATCTCTTCATTGATTTACATTTTGATTTAAGCATGTGCCCATCATGCATCTCTCCGCCTTTCTCCAGCATGCATTCTAACCTTCTCAGTGTTATACACGAGGGAGTAGTCCGAGATGACAAAAAGGATGTTTTCAGGCTTCAGGTCTGTGTGAGTCAGCTTGTTGTCATGGAGAACTGCAGTGGGAGAGAGGCAGCTTAAGAAATGACTTAAGAGAAGTGAGCCAATGCCCTCGTCTGGTCGAGGTTTGTCAAAAAATAGACACATCCTGGGAAATGAGAAAAATTCAAATCAGATTTTTTTTTTTTAAAGGTACAAGTAATGTGTCGTGACTTTACACCATCCATCCATCCATCCATTATCTATACTGCTTGTCCATGTCAGAGCTGTGGTGGGTCTGGAGTCTATCTCAGCGGTCAGGGTACACACTGGACAGATCACCTGTCCATCGCACGGCTGACACACAGAGACAGGCCACTCAGTCATACTCCCATTCACACTTATGGGAAATTTACATACTCCATTCCACCTGAGCTGCATGTCTTTGAATGTGGGACGAGTTTCCTTCAACAGTTTTCCCAGAAATACTGTACTGGCTTTGTAAGGAGAATAGAAATGAGAGAAAATAGATTGTACGTGGCATTACTGTCATTATAGCATAAAAGAGTTCTCTTTAGAAATCCATTGGATATGCTGAGCGTTTATTATGGCCTGTGTAACGTCTATCTTTGCACCGTTGAAGTAATAGAACAGGATCCCCATTCAAAGGCCTACATGCCTGGCAAGTGAGCACCAAATACCTCCAGAATGATACAACGTATTAAAAACAATGTCAGTGACCCAGTTTGTGTGTAAATGAATCACTTTAGTCCGCACCAAGAAATGTACAGGTCCACACTGACTGTCAGAAAATATGAAGTGTGCTCAATATATGCTCACTCTGAAATACACTAATCACTGATAACTGTCAGTGGTTTGCCTTTTTCTGGTTCGGCTGCTGCTGTTACTGTAGAGTCTAATCTGCTTACCGTCATCAGAAATATTGGGGTGTTCAGACACAAATAAGAAGCTCTTTCTTGAGTGTGATGCAGGGTCGACTCACAGTTGACAGCCTGGCAGATTTGGTGAGCCATGTGTCGCATCTGGTTAATGGGATAAGGCAGGAAGTTGTTTGCTTTCATGAAGTCAAAAGTGCTGAGAGCCAATAGTTCAAAAGAGATGCAAATGTGTCCATAATAGGTAAACCAGTCCAGCATCTGTACGCAGTGGCTGAGGGAGGAGAGAGGAAAAGAGGGACGATGGGGGGCAGAGACACAGGAGAGGAAAAATCAACACAGTGAGGGCAAAAAGGGATCCGACTTCATGTAGCTCTCAAAGCACTCACTGTGTGTTGTTAGGGTCTTTCTCACAGATCTTCCTCAGCACGTTGATTTCCAGTTTGGCTGCCTCTCTGTATTTCTCCAGGTTCTTAATGATCTTCAGAGCGATCTGAGTCCCATCTCTGCGTGTTTCATTAGCAGATTTTTAATATAAAAAGCATGCATTGCCTAACTTTCATTACTGAATGGAGATATTTACCTTTCATGGTCCAAACATTGCACCACCTTCCCAAACGTTCCTTCACCTAACGTGTTGACTATCCCATCTGTACATGTGAAGTGAAGATATTAAAGCCAGGGCATTCTGAAGATATCACTTCCATCTAATACGAGACTTACATCTGTCGTGCAGGACATCTCCACTTTTGTAGATCAGGTGTCCGTTCTCAGTGTCTCTCCCGTTGTTGTCTGAGACTTCATCGCTGCTGCGCTGGAATCAAACATGAATGCAACAAGTGGTGCGAAAATACTCATTGCCATACGCCTTCCCTGCTGCGATCGTTCCTTTCCTTCTGCTCCCTCTTCTGTCTGACTGACCTTAACATCTTGTTACATCTTTTAATTAACATATTAATGTTAGATTTTTTTTTTGCACTTTTTCTCACTGTATTTTACGACTTGTTTTATTATGAATAATTGTGAATTTCTTAAATTATTAAATTTTAATCATAACATCAGTTGCTCACATGAATGGACTTTAACTAGATATGCTTGATTAAAAAAGGAATAAACAGCAGGTGGACATTCCTTCATGCAAATATCTATCTTATTTTACCTGCTGTACTCTAAAAGGTGTGTCATGATCGTTAATCCCCCTCCCCCTGACGCTCAAATTCTTGGTCTGACAATATGATTGGTTAATCAGTATCACATGACAGAAATGTGCAAATGTCTCGGTTTGGTGAGAATATGTGTATGTAGTTGTCTAGACTATGTAACCCTTCTGCCAACCAAACTCTTACTCTGTATTGGTCCTGCACAATTGGCAACACCAGCAGCAACATCCTATTTTAAAAAAATGATTTTGTTGCATTGCAAAGGTCCAAAAACTACTTTAGATAGCATAAGATGACATGAAATAAAGCAGTGGATAAGTGAAACAATAAATTGCAATTAGAGAAAATCAGTAATTTGCACAGTACCATTTGTTTCTTTTATCTTAGCTAAATCGGAAAATTAAATATATGATAAAAAAATCCCACCTTTTTGTTTCAAATCACACTGGATTTACAGTATCATGTACTCACTCCTCTAGTAATGCTTGGCACAGACCAAAGTATTCACCGTCTTACTGCAAGAATGATTTTAAAACTTCTCTTAAGAGCTGCTTATACATCAACTCAGAGCCCAATGAAAGGAGGTTAATTAGGACTATCAAATGACTCCTGGCCTCTATGGAGGTACAGAGGCTCTATTTCCATCCACATTCTGAGGCTGTTATTAATATCAGAGGGCCAGCATGTGCTGAGGAGACACTTACTGCCGGCCAGGGACTTAAGTCAGCTGCATGTCTACAACAAACAACAAGCACAATACTTGCTTGACATTTGCTTATGCAGAAATGCACAGACAAATATTGACATAAATACTTACAAAGTGACAACATGAGAGCTGGTGTGTTTGTTTCCAGGTGTACACGGACACAAGTACACTGTTTACTCAGTTTAGCCAGTTTTTATTAGCAAGATAAAAATAAAGATATGCCTGATTTGTATTATGACACCGGTCAGTACTGAATACTGTTCTCATATGTGGTACTATGTGGCTCCTCACTTGTTGTCATAACTTCATAAGTAAAACGTTTGCACATTTAAGCACACACCACATCTTGATTTGGGTTGTTGTGAGTATAAATGCTATGTTAAAACTGTTAAGAGACAGAAATGAGATTAATACATCCTTAGCCTAAATCAATCACAACTGTACTGCTTTCAAGTCCAAAAAATATGAATCAGAAAGGTGAGAGAGCCCTTAGTAAAAAATAAAACTGTACAGAAATGAAGATACTCACAGACAAGCAGAGGCAGATACAGTCCAGAAAACGCTTAAACAGAGAATAGAGTTCTGTCTTTCCCATAACGCAGCACTCAGAGATGGGACGAGCTCCAGTGAGTACAGGAAGAGAAGAGGATGGAGGGGACGTTGTAGTAAGACGAGGGAGTGGACAAAGAGGATGAGAGGCAGGAGAGTGGATGATAGCAGCAGGCAGGATCAGGGAAGGGACAATCCAATGTTAAAGCAACAGCAGGGATAATAAGATGGACAAGACCGAAAAGGACATTTAAAAAAAATTGTCAGCGGAAAGACAAAAACATTAAAACTATACGGTCTAAAAAAATGACAGAAAAGGGAAAAAAACTGACAAAGAAAGACAAGATTAAAGATAGAAAAGTAAAAGTGAAGCACCAGAAAAAAAGGGATATGACGGGACAGGACAAGAACGGTAAGTGACGGACAGAAATGTGAGGAATAGAAAGGCGGTGGAGGATAGAGAGAGAGAGAGAGGGGGAGAGAGAGAGCACTGAGACAGATACTAATAATAAACTTTGGTCACAACCCCCTCAGAAAGTTTTGAGAGTTGAATCAAGATGTGGAGAGGGGAGCGACAGAGGGCAAGGAGGAGGAAGACACAGATCCAGTTTCACTCAACGTACTTACTCTCCTCCCTGTACCTCCTTAACCACTGCACTATGTTTTGGTACACCTGTCCTGCTCTACATGTTCCAAATTCCACTCTGTATACCCAGCACGCTTTCTTAACAGAAATAACCGACATGGCTCATATCAACAATTTATTCAGTATTTGATGCTCAAAGGCACACAAACAGCCAACTGTGAGGTGAGCTCGTACAAACATCAAGTTAACACAGAACAAGCGGGGGTTTGATCCAACTTGTTGGTTATAAAAGTAAACAATGACAAGGATATAAAAATGCAATCATCTTTAAAATACACCCAACGGGACACTTATTATATGAAGTCACCAGTTATAAAACTTCTAAAATGCTGATCAAACAACGCAACACGTTAATCACGACCATGAATGAGTGTAGGAAAATGCCAGAGATGAACATGAGAAATATCTGAAAGGGACGAATAAACCGCCGTGGGGCTGAACGATGATGTTTGAGGATCAATGGTCACGGTGCCTTCAGGGACCACATACAGGTCCCGCAGTCACTCCTCTCCATACTTTGGTCCAGGTGAGATCCAGATGTCACCGTATGGTTCATACTGCTCCACGCTGAGGGCCCCCTTTGCTAAATTCTCTACACACATACACAGAACACACAACTTCAATATGAACCACAATTACACAGCTAAGATCATTGTGAGAACAACAAATTGACACCAAAGAACTCAGAAACTTGTGTTTTTGGTCACAGTGGTTAAAACGCCTGCGTCATCACTCAGCTTCCTGTGCCTCATCAGGAAAACCTCTACTAGTGACATCGTTTGGTTTTTACTAAGATTTGAGACACCGCCCAGTCTGAAGTTCCTCCAAACTAACCGCTGACAGCAAAGGAAACAATTTATGACTCAGTGATCACAACTGAGATCAGCTCTGTTAAAACAGGGTCATATTTGGGCAATAACTATGTGGAACATCAGACAATTAAAATTGAATGGAACAATGGAAAATAAATGAAATACCTCATAGTAACTTAAAAACACTCATTCACACTAATCAATTCAAACTATGTAAATAAATTAAAACTACCACCCATGCTTACTATGCCACCATTTTAACATAAAATAGCTGAATGTTGTTGTTGTTGCTATTATTATTGTGGTGTAAATTTATTTATTCATACCCATTGTTACCCTCTTAAAAATAAATGTCAAATATTTACACGATACAGTCTTACATAGCCACATACCAACAATGTCACCTCCTACCCGATTATTAGCCTGTTATTACATACAGATATTATAGTTGTTAACTCTAAGTATCCCAGTTATACCCTGAATTTACCACATTATATTTGTGAGCTGTAATGTAATGTGCTTCCTAAGATGTTGAATGTTGATGACTTTACCTGAAGTCTTATGGACATCGACAAACCTGACCAGACCACGTGACCTCCAAAGCCACCTGAGTAACAAAACTAACAACGCAGCCGAATTATACACTTATTTCAATTTACTTTATTGTCTGGTTTCCCTATGTATGATGACTATACTGTCCAATTTAATCAACATATTAAGATATCTGTTAAGCCGCTTAGTCACATGATCTAGTCAGATTTGTCAGGGCTGTCGCTCCCAGTGTCTTACCTAGGAGCATCCAAAAGCTGCTGCTCACAACTTTGCGGTCGGCCTCTGGTGGCAGAAGGGAGTGAAAACTCAAGGGAGCTGCATCCGGCACCGCAAACTCGGCTGTCACCCTACACACACGCACATTCACACATTGTCATCATGTCTTCACACCTGCTCTTCCCTAATAAGTCAATAGCTGTTGCGCTGTCGTTACCTCGGTGGCAGTGCTGAAACCCTCCCAGGCGCTTCCTCCACCTCTTCTGGGATGTCCTGCAATCTATACAAAGACCCCGAGACAGAGGCACCGATAAGGAAACACACGCCTCTGATAACCACATACACACTCACTTCTACATGTACACACTTCATCCGGTACCTCTCTCTCTCTGACATGTACAGAGGGGACATGTCCGGAGTTGCCTCCTTTTGGTCGGAAGCCTCCAGCTGCAGTGAACCTGGGCGTGGATGAACACACAAATACACACACACACACACACAGACACGGCAGCAGCAACAATTGAGGACATTGCATTGTGGAGGCTATCCTTAACCTTTGACCATAAGCGATACATACCTAACCCTGACCTCTAACCTTAACTTAACCTCACTGAAACACTTAAGCTCAGGTTCAAAGGAACTACAGTACAAGCAAAAAAAGACACCAGTTTAACCTCCAGTTAGACCAGCGGCCCCATTCTGCTGGTTTAACCCTTTAAACACTGCAATGTTACAGAGGTTTAAATTAAGGCAAACAGTTAAGGGTTATTTAAGGGCTTTTCACATTAGTGACGAATTTATAATTGAGTAAAGCATATAGAAAAGGTATGAAAATCCTTGTGATTTCTGAAGAATTTATTATTTAAAAATGCAAATCCAGAATTGAAAATGCATTTTGTCTTTGGAGAGTTTGGGCATTTCACTACGATTTCAAATAAAACTTTAAGATGGTTACCTCTGTACTCCATAGGTATTTATTGTGAATTTATTCATGTTGTGGTGTGATTGGGTACACGGTGTGGTATTTTACATAAGGCTTACCTAAAATATCCTCATCAAACAACACTGATTCTGCCTCTCTTGGGACCTAAATTCACACACACACACATAAGGTAATTATTGAGTATTATTATTCACATTGATTTCCAGTAAACAAAGGGATTTCATTCCCCTCACAGCGACACCTGCCATACCTCCACAGAGCTGGTCTCATCTTGCTGTCTCAGGGCCGCCTCACTGTCTTTGTTCTTTTCAGAGTCGGTGGACTCGGGCCCCCGCTCCCCGACCTGCAGGTCGGAGCCAGGCAGAGTTGAGACAGTCGCAACCTGTCTCCATAGAAACTGTATCTCTTCAGGCAGGTCTGCAGAGGGAAAAAATGTTTATTCTCGAAAAGGTCACATGAATCGTATCCACCAGAGCAACAATAGGAGCCGCTGAGTGGAGGAAGGTTAAGGTTACTCAATAATTAAATGTTAATAAGTGCAACGTTTTATATGTACAGAAAAATGAAGACACTGCAGTAAATCAAAGTTTGACTGGGACAATTAGACGCCGCTATAGTGTAGATAATTCTCTGGTATGATGTGTTGGGATGGGGGGGTGGGTACTGACGGGTGCAGGGTTTGCTCAAGAGGTCAGCAGCTGAAAGCCTTTGCTGAGAAGGAGGCGTGGGGAAAACGGTAGGCCTGGTCTCGACCAGAAGGTTGTCAATCTGCTCCTGTAGGACCTCCTGAGGGATCTGGGTCTCTGGGTCCCAGAAGATCAGCTGCCTCCTCCTCCTCTTAGTCTGCTCTTTTGGAGGAGGGATATCCTGGTGATGGGAGGTGTTGGTTAGAGCTTGAAATTGAAGTAATATTCCATCCAAAATCTGCTACATGAACTCAAACTACTAATAACCACTCATCCTTCGTTCTGTTTGTTCAGAATGATACAATTTTACAAAAAATGGGCAAATGTGTTCATGCTTGGACCATACTGAAGGAATGTACAGTATATATGGCCACTTCTCAAGCCTAATGAACTGCATATTGTCTAAAAATGCACCTCTAATTCTGGAAGCATCTTTCTCTTCTTTCTGTCGTGTTTCTCGGCCTCAGATGGTGGGGAGGGGAGCTTCGGTGAAGAGATAGGCGTGCCCTGATCAGTTGGGGGTCCAAGTTTCTCTGAGGCCAGGCTTGACTCCTCCAGGGGCATAACCAAGACATCCTCACTGGACAGAGTACTGGGCTGCAGTCTGGGATGGTCAACAACACATGCAGGTTTCAAATCATATTCAAGTGAATAGTTAAATATTGCAAAAAGGAATTGCAAAGTCGATCACGTTTCCATCTGCTGCGGACAAGTGAACAAAACGTGGGAATAAACCTGGAAGAAAAGAATGATTTGATGGATGCACAACAACATTCATATGTTAAAGAATGTTTGTCATCTTCACAACCCCCTAGCTCCCCAGAATGGAAGAACTACTTTGTTTTGGTGTGTTTGATGCCATATTCAGTCACCAAACAAAGTGACGTGCATGATACCCCTACAGAAAAATATTTGATTGGTCAAAGTTGGAATGCAGGACGCAGCAAATACAAGAGCAGCTATGTCTTAAAACAAGAGTGTCACTTTACGTTAGGTGTATACTGTAATTACGAGCTGTCACTTTGTCATCAGTTGTTGTATCCTGTACTTTACACAGCAGCCCTGAGTTCCTGATTAATGCAGACGGTCCCCTGCTGTTTGCTGTCTGATAATGTTTGTTTTCTCTGTTTGAAATTCAGATTAGTTTGGATTGCTGAGGCCTGATGTTTCCTGTGTTTTCACATTGCAGCTACATCCAAAATGGAAATAGCGTGGTTGTCAGGTGGCAGTGGTAGTGTTCGTGTGTGTGTAGATATCTGCGTTATTGTTGTTATTATGTGTCCATGCGCATCTGGATACTTTACTCAATAGTGGATCCTGTGGGATCCTTTATCTCTCTCTCTGCATGTTCCTCTATCCTCTCGCGTTCTATCTCCATCTGGCGTTCTCTTTCTACCGCAGCCTCAATATCTCCTGATGAAGACAGGAAAGAAATACATTCACAACGAACCGTCTGCCCATCATTTGCCTTGGAGCCCACTTATTGTCACCTTTGTCTAATGGCAAGTGGGGCTTAGTTTTGCTACTCACCTTCTGGAAAGTGATCTGGCTCCGCCAACAGCAAATCCAGAGTATCTGGATAATGTTCAGACAGCTCCGAACCTTCAAACTAGAATTGAAGAAAAAAATGGAAATGGATGATGAGTCGACGTCCATTGATTTGCATAAAACAAATCAATGATTGGGTGCTTGCAGGGGTGGACGTAGTGGATTGACAAAGTCAGGTTTAGGGCCCTTTTCTCATCCCTTTCCAAACCAATATTCAAAGTGAAGTCTGATCAAAGTACACCTCTGCCACCAAAATAAAATGCAAGCTCGGCACTGTTATCACTGCCAAGCTGACGAGGGGATTTCTACTAATAATAATAGTAACACTAAACTTTATTAATAGAGCATTTTCTAAGCCAGACTTCAATTAGACTATAGTTTGTACACAGATATACTGGCAAAATCTGACGACTCTATTTGTGTAGTTACACCGAGCTTCTTCTGACTGTTGTACCTCTGCAGCAGGGATGGTGGCAGGTGCTGTCTCCCTCAGAGTGATGGAGTCTGGAGAGGCAGTTATGTCTGAAATGAGCAGAGTGAAAAAAAACACAGCTTAGGTAAAAGCACAGTATAGAGAAACCCACATCAACAACAACAAACTTTGGACCACGGATAATCGAGCAGAAATCTAATTAGCCTTTGTTGTCTGGTGCAACCTAATGAGACGATACTTCCTGACACCACATCTCAGGCCAGCCTGGGCCGCAGCCAATTAGGAAGACATGGCAGAAATCTGATCTGACCTGAGTTCGCTGTCTCTGTCATGCAGTTTGTCTGCTGCACATCTCTGTACACGAGCCGCCACACAATTTGAGACTGCGTACCTTCACCTTACCACACAATGGTGGTGCAGAGAACCGAAAATATGCCTTTTGGTTTTCCAAACATTTGTGAAAGTGTCATGATACGTAAACATTCACAAGTAATTCTTTCCTCAATACTCAAATATTAGATGGAGAGAAAAGAAACAATGAATAAATGAATAAATCCTCAATTCTAAATTCTTCAAATAATAATACCACTTTTGTTAAACACACCACTCTTTCTCATCACACCTGTGCGTAATGCGACCCACTGGAAATGTGAGCAAATGTGTAAAATTTACAGACATTATTTTCTTCAGTAGCTTCGAGTAGTGAAAACATTTTAACAAAACTTGTTACGGAGACACAGCTTACCCACTTGTTCACCTACACCAACCCAACATACACTGGCATGTTATGAGGTAACACTTCCTGACATGACATCATTTTATTACGATGATTAGCACTTTGTGAAGCAGCCGTCCACTAGGTGACAGTAATGGACCAATGAGCCGCTTTATAAACCACCATTAAATAAGATGAAGAAAGGGTAATAGCCAGATGCCCGATTAGCACTTCAGTCCAGGATGTGGCAGTTATACAATAAACATGAAGTAGAGGTAGAGACAGATCAAACCAGGACTGAGTAGACTGAGTAAGCCGGTCCAGTCCAATCCAGTAGGTGGCGGTAATGCACTAATATGCTGGTTTGCGAGCCAACAAAAGGAACAAGAAGAAGCAGAGAGAGGCGGCGGCGGCGGCCTCATCTTTTTACCACTTTCTCGTGCAGCAAGAGGTCCGCTCACATCTTGCTGCTCAGCTAGGGCTTCTCTCAGACACTGCTCGCTCATCTGGGTAACACAGCACAAGGTGCATTTAACATAAACTATGACTCCCAGCTTAACTTTCACTTACAAATGATAAATATTCGATCAAAAAACACCTTTCATTGCTATCATTTTATTGCTGATATTTCTTTACCTGTATCAGTGCAGTGGGACTCGGCATGATATCCTGCATCGCTCCAAAAAAGGGGTCCGGGGCCTCTGCTGTCTGCTCTTGGAGAGCCACAGCATCCATGTGGAGCAGCATTTGTCTGAGGGAAAATCCATTGGAATACACAGCAGCAGAGGAAATCATTATTTACAGCATGTAACTACAGCCAAACCAGTGAAGCGCTGGGTGTCTGAGCTCACTTGCTGCTCTCGTCCAGATCAATTTTCTGGCTTTTGCCCTTCTTCGCCAGCTGGCCTATGATGACCTGAATATCACCTGGAAGGACACAAGATAGTGGGACACCACAGAGGACCAGTGCACCGTCTCCACACCATGTTAATAATAGGGCTCTTACCCAGGAGAATGGCACACTGACGGTGGTAGACAACAATGACGCCATACTGGAGCTGAGAGGAGAGGTAGAGGGAGAAACGAGGCTGTGGCAGACCAGGTCGAGGTGGAGGGACCCGTTCCAGCACATAGTTCATGATGTCATCGCTACGCGGACATCAGTGTGACAGTTTATTAGCAGTTACACTGAATTCAAAATATGCAGAGAAAAAGATCTCCTTACCAGGTGTGTATGACATTCACGTTAAGGAAATCCCGGCGAGAAACTCTGATGCCTTTTGTAGCAACCAGCCTAAAAATAAGCAGAAACAGAAGTATAATGATATTTGAATATTCATCGTAGACTTATATTATCGGGATTTTAACGAAAGCTAATGAAGCAGTTTATCAGATTACAAGAGACTTTGATTTATGGTGGCCGTCTGCTGTGCCCATGTCCTGCTGGTCAGGCAGGGGACAGAATTCTGTATAATCCCAAGGCAAAAATGAAGCATTTTACTATTTTGGAACTAAACCAGCACATGAAAATAGGTCATGAGAAATAATGCACCCTGGGTGTGGTTTTTCCCAGCTGCAAAGGGACAAGACAAGGTTGACATTTACCTGGGGCCTCCATTCTGTGTGCATTAAAAACTATTTTTAGATATAATACAAATGAAATCATTCATAGCTTTCACACACTGGACTGTGTGAAAATATCCAGAATCTCCAAAACCCAAAAATGATTTCAGACCAAAACAAGTTTTTTTTAATCGTTTAATTCACTTGCTAATCTTCAATTAAATGTAAATTCATCTTCAGTTAACTCTTTCTATAATTATGTTTGACTTGTAGTGTCTATATTCATTTTGTAAATCAAGTGAAATCAAACGAACAATCCGCATCATCTTAAATACAATGTGCTGATTTTTCTAACTTAATTTTCGACACACACTTCCTTTTCAGTTGTCTTTTAATCGGCACTTCAGACACTTTGCCCTTTGTGTGTTGTCGTTTTTTTCGTCTTTCAGATTCACCGGCAGCCAGATGAAATATTAACTCTTAAATCTCCTCCTGCCATTGAAACAGACGTTTAAAGTTGTAATCGATTCCTCACAGAGACAAATAAAATATCCTCACACCGCATAATCTAAAAGGTTTGTTTTAGTTAATCTCAAGATCAACAATAAAGTGGGGATGATCACTGTAATTTTAGCTAACGTGACAAAAAAAAAAAAAATCCACTATCACAGCAAAGTAGATGTACCATTTTTTGACAAACAAACTAATAATCTTGTGTTTATTGGATCGTTATACTCACCAAATAGTCGAAAAGCATCCGGAATGACGCTTTAACACCGTGGGGTAGTAAAACATCTCTGCAAAGTTTACAGAAAATTAATATTTCTAAATGCAAAATGGCGCTGAGTGCGGACGTGCTAGCTTTTGCGCGATCAAAGCAGATTTGTGCGTACTGGGATGGACAGGTGTTCACACAAGCCGATTGGTCCAAATGTGAACATTTGTAAATAAGATGTAATTTTCACCGCCGAGGTAACCTGGTAAAACAGACGTGTAACACTTTAAGATCTGGAAATACATTTAATTTATTGGTCATTATTGAACACACTGAAAAAAGTAGACAGATTATTTTATATTCATTGAATTCTTCAGGTTGCTCCGATATGCTACTTGATTTGAGCATTACTGCTGTAGAAAATGTTTTTTTTGAGGTTTCATCATTAAAATCACAGCCTCTGTCATTTTCTTGCACAGTACATTTCATTCTGTGTGGACGTTCACTGAAAATAAACAAAAAATTTTAGACGATACAGAAAACAGTGGACAAAACAATACAAACAGGGAGGCACATTAATGTACAATTAAGGCAAGACAAACAAAGTCATTTCATTCAGATTTCAACTGAAAAAAATGTAACAGGGTTGAATGGCTCCCGAAGCTTTCATACAGTTACAGTTTGATCACAGCAGTCTCCCTCTGCACTCTGTGGATCCACAGCAGCACAGCAGCACTTTGCCTTCCACACTGCCCACCTCATAGTTGTAGTCCCAGGTCAGTTCTGTGCCAGCCCGGATTCGCCTACACAAGGAGACAATGAGCCAAGTCAAGTTTAGCCGATTCATTATGTGGCTCTCTATAATGCACCGGAAACGTCTGTTAAATATTTTATCGGACATTGATATCACAAACTGCCATTCGACGCTTTCTGTAATATCAGCATTACCTGGTCTATCTAAATCTATTCATAATTAATATAATCATAATATGATATATAATAAATGATTTGTTTCTGCAGTAAATAAAAAATAAATCTGTGCTTTGTATTTTCACACAAAATGAAATGAGTTCTCTGGACTTAACCCATCCTAAATATAAAGAACAGTGGGCGCCTGCGGACCAACTCCAGATCTACAGCCTAGTGCCTTGGTCAAGGGCGAATGGCAGGAGTAATTAGGCTAACACATGTTTTTGTGGGTGGGGGGGGGGAAA
>OMNV01006941.1:8791-25457 GCA_900303265.1 Brotula barbata
AGAGAGAGGGGGGAGGGGGGGGGGGGGGGGGGGGGGGCAGGGAAGTGTGTACGTTAGCTTGAATGGCCTCAAATAAAACAACCATATCCGTGACCATGGCAACTGGTGAATTTAAGGTAATTCATACACCCAAACAGCGGGTCTCTAACAACAAACCTCCTCCCTATAAATATGCAAACCAGGCCTGTCTTGTTTCTAAGGAGGAAAGTGACAGACCACCCACCGATGGACACGATTCTCTCCTCTGATAGTGGATGAACATCACAAAATGGAGGTGCCGTCTCGTTACGTGAGACGCAGAACTGAGCCCCTGTTGTGATTACAGGAGTCTGAGTCCACAGAGAATCCTTGTCAGGATGTCTGGATTTACGAATCCCCGGTGTGCCGTTGCTTCTAACCACGTTTACTGTGCGTTTCCTCAGCTCGGAAACAGACTGACTTCACTCCCAGCAGCTCGCAAAATCTGGAGTAAAACCACGTCACTATACTATTAAATATGGGGCGTCTTCAAGCGTGCTGTCAGTTGTGTGTAACTAACATCGCCCGTTTCATAAGCGGCGTGGTGGCGGCACATGTCAAAGACGTCACGTTGTTGTGATTATTTGCCTCACGGGATCGTACGTTCAGTGTGACATGCTTTTTTTCATGTGAGCCTCTGTTACGGCCTTTGTGTGCTCGCACGCATGTTTACATTGTGCGTTAATGTGAATGTGTGTGTGTGTGTGTGTGTGTGCCCTTGTCTGTGTGTATGTTTTGACTGTATGCATTATTTTGCCCATCTGGCATTTTACGCTCACAGCTGCAAGGTTTGGGTTTGACTCATTTCACAGCTTCTTTCCTGCTGGGTGAAACACTTCCTTTCCTTACACACCATTACAGAGATGTGTGTTTTCTCTGGTGTGCTCTTTTGTCAGGGGGGTTTGGGAAGACGTGTGTGTCTGAGTAATGCAAAGATGTGTTTAAGCAGCTACTCTCCGCAAGAACAGCCATCTTTCTTATCTTCAGTCACAAGCAGAGGCCCCTCAGAGGCGACATCCCCACGGGCCTCCGCAGGTAATTACCCCAAGGTGGTTTTTGCGTGGGCATGTGTGTGTGTTTAAGTGTGAGCCACAGGGGCAACAGGTACTAATCCAGACGTGATAGTAGTGGTATCACCTTCAGGACCACCACGGCACTGACTCACCCAGCAAACGATTGGTTATACACGAGCCATTGTTCTGAGCAGCAGGAGGGAAACACATTCTGCAGCAGAGCAATGTTTTCATTTGAAACAATAGGCAGAACCACAGATAGGCCTGCTTGTTTTTCAGGGATCGGAGAAAAGGAGGGCAATGAACCTCCAGGGGTGCTTTTATGAGGGAATCGAAAGAGAAATAAATGAGGACACACTTGCGTTGGGAGAGAAGGACATTTTGTTTGCATTTCAAATCCAGGAAAACACTGCATAGGGAGCATAGGGTTGAACCACAACCACAGTGCCCATGCTGTTCCCTTATTCATCATTTTTAGAGGAGGAAAA
This sequence comes from Brotula barbata, assembly GCA_900303265.1. Classification (NCBI taxonomy): domain Eukaryota; kingdom Metazoa; phylum Chordata; class Actinopteri; order Ophidiiformes; family Ophidiidae; genus Brotula; species Brotula barbata. Next base: position 10,311 of record OMNV01006941.1, read on the forward strand.
TGGATTGAAGTTTCAGAGGAGGAAGGCGTTATAGCTTTGGCAGTGAAGTTTTTGCTCAGCGATCTCTCTGGATGGCTACAGGCTCCCGCAGACTGGGAGAATGGCCCACAAATGCACAGCTGTTTCTAATCGGTAACTCAGCACCGATGGCTGACCTAAATTCTGTTGCGTGCGCGTCTTTGAACCCATGGCCCTGCCAGACTCAGCCATGGGGGAAGGTGCAGGGAATGAGGGAGAAAAACAAGAGGGAGGAGTTATGAGGGGTAAAGGAGCGAAAACAGGAAAGAGAGGGAGAAAGACAGAGAGACAGAAGGACAGAAAGACAGAGAGACAGAAAGACAGAGAGAAAGAAAGAAAGAAAGAAAGAAAGAAAGAAAGAAAGAAAGAAAGAAATTTCACAGTAATGCAGGTAGGCCACATAACACAGCTTGTTGTATGCTGTGTGTGTGTGTGTGTGTGTGTGTGTGTGTGCATGCACGTTAAATGACAGAAGTGCCAGTCACAGCTCTTTACGTGTCTGCAAACGTTTCCACAGCCCAAAAGTACAGCTGTGCACACCTAAAAAGGAAAAAAGCACTCATAAAAAACAGCTAATTTTCCAGTCCTCTGGATGAGCTGTTGCGCTTGGAAAATCTTCCTTTCTGAAAGTTGCCATTCTTTGTCAACACCCTGCTGTCTATCAAAGTTCTGCTGTCTGCATGTGAATGAGCTTCCTTTTCATTAAAGCTGGAGTGCATCTCACTAACATTCCTTGCATGCAGAGGGAGGGGTACTGAGTGCCAGGGGTCCCCTGGTAATGACTCATGGCAAAGATCCCTATCCACTCCTACTGCCAAACAGGACGCTTCCCTGGGTCATGCTGAGAGAGTGGGGGTGGGTGCGTTTAAAGGGAGTGAAAAGGAAAGGGACCGAGATGGAAGGGGTCCTCTGGAGGAGAAAATGCTGCAAAAAAAAAAAACGAGAAAAACTTTCAAGCAGTTTGCATGAACATTTACACACACATTGCTGCGCAGAGCGAGAGGAACTGGAAGTAGGTCACTGTGTCTCAGGACTCCAGAAAAGAAACAAAGAAGAGAGCGGGGGAGAAGGGAAAAGTCCGACGGAGGCAACACTCGGCCCGCGCCAGCTTTCCACTTATGACCCAGGAATTTACTGAATTGAAATGTTGTGCAGCCGCAAATCTGTAAAGCGAATGGAAGGAGGGGCGAGCGGCCACATTACTGGTGCAATGTTTCGCTGTGAGTCAGAAAGGCAGAAAATGACAAATTGGCCATGTTTGCAAAAGCAGTGCTTATAGTGTGCCTTTCTTCTTGTCTCAGCAAAGGCAGGTGTGACACAAAAAAAGGCAAACCTCAAAAGCTCTCTGCAATATGGGACAAAGAGATCCATTTCAGTATCAGTCAAGATGTTTCATACCGAAAATATACACAAATGGGTGCTTTCGTACTGCTGGAAACTTCACTGTTCATTTATTTCGGCATGTTTCTGGTTATCTTTGTTGTTGAACTTGTTAAAATATCCAATTTCACTGACCTACTTACGTACCAGTACTTTCACTGTTGTGGTCAACTTATGAACAGAAGTCAAAAGTCAATAGCTCTTTGTCTCTGAACTGCAGCATGCAAGGTTGAGGGAGAAACAGACACGTTGCAGACGCGCACAGGGAACCAGCTTTTCTGCTTGGGCTTGAATTTACTTTGCTGACTTGCATACAGAGCTGTGAAAGTCAGGTTGGTGCACTTGTTGCGCTGTTTCTCTGTTCCTCTCTGTGCTCCCGTGTTCCTCTGGGTTTCTCGTGTGAGCTGAGCTGGCTCAAAAGCCTCGCGTCAGCAGCACCAAACACTGAAGAAATCATCCTCATCATCAGCCTGCAGAGAGAGGGAGGAAGAGAGGGAGAAAGAGAGGGAGGGAGGGAGAAAAAGGAGGATGAGGGGACAGACTGTTTTGTTATGGATGGTCTCAAGATGTGTCCCTGTTTTTCATCTTCACTCTTCATCATTCGGTGCAGATTAGATTAGATATTCTTTATTAAACCCATGGACAAAAAAAATACACGAGTGGTGTAAGAAAAACAAAAAAACCCCAACAACAAAAAAAAATCAATACCAATGTCCAAGACACAACTGTGGATCTGGGGAAAGATACAAAACAAATTCTGCAGCATTGAATGTCCCCACAGACACAGTGGCCTCCATTATTCTTAAATGGCAGAAGTTTGGAATAACCAAGGCTCTTCCTCAAACAACTGAGAGAGAAGCGTCTTGGGAGGTGAGCCAGAACACGATGGTAACTCTGACAGAGCTCCAGTATCCTCTGTGGAGAAGGGAGAACCTGCCAGAAGGACAGCCAACTGTGCAGTAGTCCACCAATCTGAACTTTATCATATCATGGCCAGACAGAACCTGCTCCTCAACGGCACATGACAGATTCTCTGTTCCCAGGACCTCAGACTGGGGTGAGGGTTCACCTTCCAACTGGACAATGACCTGATGTACGCAGCCAAAACAACACAGGAGTGGCTTAGGGACAAATCTGTGAATGTCCTCGGGTGCCCCAACCAGAGACCCGAATGGAAAACCGATTGAACATTTCTTGAGAGACCTGAGCATATGTGGTCCCCGAAGGGCCTCATCTAACAATGACAGAGAGGAGAATGGCAGAAAGTTCCAGAAAGTCAGATTTGTATTTTCAATGCATTTTCAAAAATGTTTTTCTGTTTTGGCATTGCCATTCTAGGGTGTTGTGTGTAGATGATGACAGAAAAAGATAATCAAAACCATTGTAGGATGAGGCTGTACTATAATAAAAAAAAAAAAAAAGTGTGGGTGGGTTAGAAAAAAAACACTCTGTTCTCTCTGCTATATTCTGTTATTAAAGTATTTGCATCATCCTCCCTGACTGTATAATATGTTTCCTGGCGAACAGGGCAAACCACGGTCATTTTTTTCAGGTTTTGTTTTTTCTGTGCATCTGCATTTAAGTTTATGAAAAACAGATAAAAAATGAACGGCGGCTGCCAAGAGCAAAATGAATCTCACGGGACACGCGGACATCGTCGTTCGGTTTGTGCATGTGTCGCTTTCAAACAGCACGTCTGTGCTTTGCTTTTAGTAAATGCCAGTAAAAATATTGAGATTTTTGACACTCATAAAATGTTTCAAGCATTGCATAAGCAAAATAGTTTGACAGCGTGCGCTTGAAAGTGTGTGTTGCGGTGGGGGTGTGTGTACTTCCTTCATTAAGTTAACTATGGCTGACTTGCCAGGACATGTTGCGAATCTTTCTTTAGCCTTTGGTTCCAAAAGTGCATGTGTGTGTCTGTGTGTGTGTGTGTGTGCTCGTTGGGGTGTGCGGTCTGTTAGATTAATCCAGACGAAGTGGAGAGCAGGGGTGTAAAACAGCCAGTCACATGTTTTCTCTTCTCAAACAAACAGCATTGCAGTACATTATGTTGGCCAAAATTGTGGAAAAGGGAATTCAATTAATGTAGAGAAAACGTGGGAAACCGTGTCATAAAAGGCCGTTTGTTTCTCCACGTATTGAGTGGTGAAATTTGTGCCTTAACAGCAGATACGCTGCTGAGCTTCTGCCAGCTCATTATTTAGCAGATTCAGGGTGTGTGTCTTTTCCCCACAGATAATGACTCACATTAATACAACGGATGTGCCTCGATGGAACCACATACCACTGGGCATGCATCAGCAGAAGCGCAAATCCCACTGCATGTCGCATGATGTTTACTCACATGAGACCAGATGGGATTCAGCAGGAAGTGCTAAAGTACAACACAAAACTAGAAATACAGTAGATAATAATAATAGAACTCTCTATATTACTGTGACATATTTCTCAGGGTGTGATTGTGACACGGTTGGTTGAGGTTTTGGAACACAGTACATAAAGAGACATGTTTGCGCCCACATAATGTCTGTGATGCTCCGACAGACATGTGAGGAATAGTTGCGTGCCGCCCTGTGTACTGTTTTGTCTGACATCTGTAGAGTATTAGCATAGAGACAACAGATTTACAATGCCGCTGATGACAGAGTGCAGTCACACCTCAAATAATCAAAAGATCGCAAGAGGACATCTAGACAAGCGCGATGATTAAGTCTGTCTCATCCTTTGACATTTGGGGTTGAATATTGTTGGTTTCTTGGAATATGAAGGCGCAATGCTGATCATTGACACAAAATATGCACCTCTGATAGCTACGAAATGCAAAATGAATCATCCTGGCAGTAATTAGTTTTAGTTAATGCAAGTAAATGAAAATTGACTTAACTGAGACTTGGAACTCGCAACAGATAATGATTTTTTTTTTTCATCAGATGGTATTACAGTAGAGTAGGGAATGTTTGAAACTCTTCCTCATGCCATTCCAACATCAAAGAATTGAGAGCTGGTTTCCTAACCTGGTTGCATTTGCTGACTTTGGTATCAGAAAATCTAAACAAACAGTTTGGCAGAGAGCTTTTGAATCGTCACAAGTTACCTCGTATGCACCAACAGCGAATGCATTTTGGATCGCTGTACTGTTGAGAAAGTCCCTCAAGCTAAACTCACAGGATAGAGACCATCAGTTCCCTGGAACACAGGAGAAATACAGACAACATGGAAAAGTAATGTAAATTATATCCCAACTGTACCACACCGCTGATATAACATCACTGTGCTCTGGCGGCCTCGTCTCCTATGGCCCCTCCAGTAAAATTGCAAGACTCTGGGGCTTTTGTTCTTTCCTTCAGGCACCCATCATGCACTGTGCTGTCATTTACGTTGACATTTTTAAATGTCACATGTCCACAAGGCACAGGATGTGCCAGTGTGACTGTGTGTTGGGCGCAGGCAGATGCAAGTTGTTCGCTACTGCACAAGCCCATTTTGCATTTCCTTGAAATCTGTCTTTCCCTCTCTTGTTGGCCATTTACAGAGAGAAAAGACAAGTCAATAGTAGCGGACTTGTACCTTTACTTACTTGCTTTCTGGAGTGACGTCAAAAAAATAACAGAACCAGCACATAGCCGCATGAGACATTCCTCACTGTCATATAAGGGCTTTATTTTTGACAACAGTCACTTTCTGTGGAGTGATTTTGAATACATGGCTGCAGGCCCGGGCTGTGTCTAATTCCTTGCAAAACAACTTGTGTTCTGTCAATCTCCGCACTGTCATACAACACACATCTTGTGCACTGTTTTTAGAGGGTAATGTGCACTACACTGAGGTTCAACATACACACACAATCACATATCGTGTGCAATTGTGCAAGAGATGTTTTATCAGCAAGTGAAGACAAGGGGAAACACATGTCAATACACAGACCTGAACAACACTCCGATGAAAAGCAATGCTGGGTGAATATTTGTTAGCTCGCCAGAGTAAAATTAAACCAGTCCTACCGCCTTACATCATCATAATCATCATCGTCTCTCTCTGTTTGTGTCACACACACTCAGGCCATGTCTTGTTAATAAGGAATAAAATCCACTGTCAGATCGGGATTCAATGTGTGCATATTATTATTTGTTCTGAATTTCATTATGAAGCCCAAACCAAACCTGTATTAATGGGAGCACTTCATAAACTAAGCAGTAAATACATCAGCCTGTACCATGTGATGCATTAGTGATTATAGGTATGCCTTTTGGACCTCATTTACTGCCTCAGTGGGATTCAATTCCAAAAGAACTCTGACGCCAGTTTCCTCAGTCATCTAACTTAAAACCCGAAACTTCAGCTCTTCCAAGAAATATAGAACCAGTCTCAGACACAACATAGGGTGTGATATGTAGTTACTTGTAAATGACAGTAAGAGCCTCAAAGTGTGAAGAGAAACAAATCAACAATAAGTTTCATTCTGAATTGACTCAAGATATGTGACACACACACGCACATCCACCCTTTCGTGTTTTGCTGAGTTTGTCTACTGGGTCAGGTGCTCATTTTGCACAAAGTTAAAGCTTTGTGTGGGACAGGAGTGTCCCAAATAGCTGTTCTACACAACTACACTTCTGTAACATTACATACTTCGTGTAAAATCATCCCTGAAAATAACTCATGAAAACATTGAATCATTGAATTTTCATCAGAAGGTAGAGGGTTTTTCTGTAAGTGTGTGTGTGTGTGTGTGTGTGTGTCTGTGTGTCTGTGTACGTGCTCCTGCATGAGTATGCGTGTGTATGGGCCAAGAGGAAGTGTGTTTTGTCACCATGTTGGTGAACAAACCAACTGACCAAACTTTAATGCTTGTGTTTCCAAGCATTTAAGACTAAGACTAAATTAAGCAAACCTGATTCTTGTCTAACGGTGCACATAATTTGAATGTAAAGTTGAAGTTTAGAGGCAGGGATCCAAGATTTACTGTCACCTCTTGCACTCTGTCACAATAATGATTTACAGTCTCAATATGCTGGAGAATACAAAGCTTAATATAACGACTAAGAAGCATTGCCTGTTAAAGTTTATCTACCATTTGTCCTTGTTTCAACATCGTCTGTGTTGGCTTCCTGCCATCAGGTATTTAGATTAGACATTGATCTCTTGACTTTAAGTCATTACAGCACGGCTGCCAGCAATTTGAAATAAACAATGTGTGACACATCAAAGTTGATTTTTTAAGTACACGTCTGTATCTGGCTTATTGACAAGTTGTGAAATATTATGTGTTAAATTTCCAGTCAACCCCTTAAGCATGAATGAATTCATAATTAAGTCTGCCTTAGGTTCAGGTCAGTGTCATCAAAAGGATTTTAGATCAATTTAATGGGCCTATCCACAGTAGTAGAAAGTTACTAATTCATTATACCACAAAAATAGCATAAAAAATTACATAATTTCAAGGAAAGTTATGTTAAAAATCCTTAAATCCATGACAGTAACTCTCACTCTTAATACTTTACATGGCCTTTTTAATTTACCTTAAAATACTCTTTAATCCAGGTGTGAAGGCTATCATTTTATACATATTTACCAACAATGAATACTAATGTTTGTGTCTGCATGGGTTTCCTCTGGGTCCTCTGGTTTCCCCCTTCCACAAAAACATGTGTGTTAGGATAATCGTTCCTGCCATTGCCCTTGACCAAGGCACTGGGTGGAAGATCTGGAGTTGGTCCCCAGGCGCTAGTGCGTGTGTCTGTTTGCATGTGCACTTGAGAGTTGCCCATTGCCTCTCATAGTTAGAAGGGGTTAAGCACAGAGAAATATTTTCCCTATGATCAATAAAGTACTGTTCTTTCTTTCTTTCTTTGCTCTTTCTTGTGTTTCTAAAGATGGTTACCTCAGAGTTTGAGGTTAATAATGCCAGCAGTGTGAATGGTTGAATTCATGTGAGTGACTTGTGAGTCACTGCATTGTGCTTATGATTGGTACCATCAAATCTAGATGGCATAATGGCAATGCAGTCGCAGGAATGATAATTATAACTGTGGTATTAATATCAGGATTTTAAACCACAGGTATGCAGTATGAGGAAAACAATATGCAGGGCTGTGGAAATGTTTTGGAGTTTTCCCTAATCTGTCAGGGTCTCTCTCTCTCTCTCTCCCTGTCTCTAGACAGAGGAGAGAAGAGGCACAAATGAATGGAGACTTGTTGTTTATCAGTTGTATCCTGTGTCTCTGCAGCTCACTCTGCTGGGGGTTTATTCTTTTACCACAGGTGACTGATCAAAGTCAAATTGTGATATGGCGTCGAAAAGCCAAGTCCTGTAGTCTGCTGCCCTCTTTTGGAGAAAAGACAAAAAGCGTTGCTACCGCACTGTGCATGGTATTAACATGTTTTGAGAGGAATGTTAAGTTATATGAGTCAGTACATACTGACATTCAGTATATTTTACATTATATACAGAGTGTGTCACATGACAGGAGATCACTATTTCTACTGGACCTCTAGATACTGGAAAAAGATTTTTCTCCAGACTACGATTAGAGATAAATTTTATTTTATTTTAGTTCATATTTTGTCGCACCAGGTATATTCCCAGTGCGATCCAAAATCTCAAGGCCAAGAGGGAATTTGAAAATATATAACGATACTACTATTACCACCACAATCATTACTATTACTGTTATTTTTCGAAATGCAAATATTTACTTGACATGTGATTATTCTTGTTTTCATTATTTTACTTATGATTTTTTTACATTGTTTTGTAATTTGACACAATCATTGTATGAACTGTATTGTATTTTTGACATAAAAACACATGATGAAAACAATGTCTTCTTCTTCTTCTACAACAGCTTTACCTGGACACGTGAAACACCTAAACACAACAATTGTGTTTCTAACTTGAAGCTTGATTACATTCTCATGGAAGTCCTTGTTTTGTCTGATAAAATCTTGAATACAGTGGCCTTACCCAGATGCCGTTTTGAGGTGGGCATGTGGTTTTGAAGGGTGGGCAGCTCAATTCAGTAAGGTTAAAAAATCAACAGAAACTCCTAAATACATCATTTCAGCCTTTACCGTGCAGTGGGAGCTACTTCCACAACTTAAGCATGAAAGTATACAGACACATACATCTGGGTGGTCCAGGGCCATGTCCCCCAGGAGAATAACCCCTTTAGTGGTTACTTCTGGTGTCATTTTAGGGTATAATTTTGGCCAAAATAATAGAATAATAGAGCCCTTTGTATAACTATTCCTGTATATATTTTTATTTTATTCATCCTTATATGTACATTAAAACATCTCTCCAGTTGTAGCCTCATGGATTGTTTGTTTTTTTACCCCCCACATCTATTTATGTCAGGGAGACAATGTAGCGTTAATATCCTGGCCTATCCTGGTATTTTTGAAAACTTTGGGCATGTCACCAGAATTCATGTCACCACGTGAAGATGGACGCATTATTGTCACGTCAAAGTTAAAGATGATAACAAATGTGGTCTGCATCTTGTCGTGTGGGCAGACAAACCCTTCGGATGGTCCCCCCCGCCCCTGGCTTCCATACTTGTAATAGAGTATTCCACCTCTGTTGCTTTTACGTAATGTGTATTGTGAGATTTGTTGTGACTGTGATTTACCTTGCTTGAAATATACGAGCTGCTACGGCGTGGTTTTATATGTGTGTGTGTTACATTGTTTCTCTCACGGTGTCATTGTACACATTGCGGCCCAGCTGTTACAGGTGTTCCGCTGATAACGGACAATAACAGTAACTCCCCGGTGTGCAGCAGCTGTTGCTGGGAGATCCGTCCAATCAAAGCCGCCCGCCCTGCGCCACAAGTAGTTTGGGGGCAGGAACAGCATGACGTCACGCACACTGCACAGCTCCGGCACGAGCGAGGAAAACAAAGAGCGCGTGAAACACCTCCATCTCACTACGGCCCGCGAGCGCTGAGGGAGGAGCTGTTTACGCCGTGATATTCGGCGGCGCCGTCACACAGGACTGGCCGTGCAGAGGAGTCTGGAAGCGGCGTACGTGTGTCTGTGCAACCGGGGGGGAATGGCGGACGGGGAGGCCGTGTCTGCGGAGTGGGACAGCGGTGATGGGGGCATAGCCGAATAACATCCCACGTTTGTTTTTATCAGTCACTCCCGCTTCCCCCCTCCTCCTCCCCGCCCCTCGCTATGGATCCAGAGAAAACGCTGACTTTCTGCCTCGGGCTCAAGGCTGAAGAGGTAATGCGCAAACATGAGCGCACAGTTTGTCTTTTGTGAAATACCGCTGTGCTGTCAACCGCCGGCTCTTGTCATTCTGCGGGGAAACACGCTTCTTTTCCTCGGCCTGTTGTTGACAAACAGTGGCGTCAACTTCCCCTGTAGCCACATCTGTCTTTTCATTCCTCCGTCGTCACCGTTAGCCACCATTTAGTTTCTCGCCAACACATTTTGTCTTCAGTCAGCTCTGTCAGTTTTCGATTCTCTGTCCCATGCAGAAAGAAAAGCACCCATGCAGTTGTCACTTTGTTAGGTACACCTGCATCCAATGCCTTCCAATGCACTCGTACTTTGTGTCTATGGTAAGTCCTGTAATGTTGTTACATCTGTTGCGCTAATGTTCTGTTTCTCCGTGTGTAAATCTCTGAGGCACTTGAACGCATCATAAACACTGTCAACAAAAACAAAAGCTCCACGGTCATGTGTTTGACTGTGCAAGTGCGTAGTAGTAAAGTTTATTTGTATAGTTCAGCATCACATATATCTAGGCCCACGCAAACCATAGGGAGAAAAGGAAAAGGAAGAAAGCTCGAAGAGTTCAGCTGTATGTTTGGTATGAAAACGTAGAAGAAATCCTCCATGAATACTCAGGGAATATGTGATAATTTAGTTTGAAATGGATATTGGGTAGCACAGTGACGTAGTGGTTGGCACCGTTGCCTCACAGCAAGAAGGTCGTGGGTTTGATTCCCAGGGGTCGACCGTGGCCTTTCTGTGTGGTGTTTGTGTGTTCTCCTGTCCATCCAGTTGATCTTCCACCCACAAAAACATGTGAGTTAGGCTAATCACTCCTGCCATTGCCCTTGACCAAGGCACTAGGAGTTGGTCCCCGGGCGCTGGTGTACCGTTTGTGCATGTGTGTGCTGCCCACTGCTCCTGTTAGTTGGGATGGGTTGAATGCAGAGAATTGATTTCTTTACGGTGATCAATAAAGTACCTTTCTTCTTGTTATTTGCTTATTATGTATTGATAAAAGCTGTAGTGTTTACTTGTTGTGACTTGAAGATTTCTTGTTGAATCTGCACTTAGATTTTGAGTTGATCTCTTGCACTTTGTGGCCTAGAAAAACTGAGGTAAGGCACCAAGAATGAACTGGCATAACAACAACAACACACAGGCATAACGAGCAGAGCTATCGCTGCCAAACTCTGACAGCATAATAAATTCAATATACAGTTGCTTATACAGCAAAAGAAAACCGTAGTGCTGATTCTGGGAAGTGTACATCTCCCCCAGACTTGAAGTGTCTGAGCTGGTATTCGTCCCACTATAGACAGTACCTTATTTGACCCGTAGTCCAACGCTGAATAAACACTGGAGCTTTATTTCAAAGATACCTACATTATCAGGACACCTCCAGGGGACAGAAATCCCCAAAAACACATCCATAATAAAAGTCTGTAGTTATTAACAGGTAACTAATGTGAAAAAGCCCATTACCAGAATGTCTAAAAATATGTAAAACCCATAAGACAATTGAAAAAATATCAAACAAATTGTCAATTTTACATAGCTTTTTCTATTCTAAATCTTGATTTCTTTATTTGAATTTTGGTGAAAATTCTGGATGAAAAAAAAGTCCATCAGAAAAACATAAATAAATCAATGTAGGAAGAAAAATTGTACAAGACAACAAAAATAATTTCCAGGAAAATAAATAGTGATTGAAAGGCTCCACTTAAGTGTTCAAGACGTTTTGAAGGCTGTCCACGGTCGGTTTGACTGAAGGCTTTCGCAAGCACTCAAACACACTCACAGTGCCATGTCTTTGCAGGTTTCCGTGTTATTTTGGGCAGAGGAAGTGAAGAAGTGTATCTGAGAGTGATATGTAGACTTGGACTCCATGACCTGAAATGATTTGTGGTTAGTAGGTGGTCTCTGTCGAAACCAGAATGATTACTTAACAGTCACAGACGTTCCTTGCACTGTGTGGTTCGCTTACCAGAGATGCTCGACTCTATATCACAGGTGCTACACATTTCTCCACTTTCACAGCAGGAATCGGGCAATGGGCTGGTTGACACTTGTACAAACAGTATTTATCATGCAACTGTACTGTTGTATCGTTGGAGAATATTGATCGAAGGCACCACAATTACCACCATGTCTTATTTGTTCCTATAATGTGGTACACATAAGCAAACAAATTAGTGAACCTCTTAAAAACTGGCAAATTAACTGCTATTTGAGTACACCTCAAGGCAAACAGTTATTTCAAGGCCATTAATAAACCATAAATAATTGAGTATGCCACATAGAAAAAGAACAAAAATATGATCCTTTCTAAGAAAATAGGCCTAAAAAAAAGAAAAAATCCACTATAGTAATAGTGACATTTGTGTATGATATAGTCCATAATGTATGGGCTGCTAAAGTCCTTTAAATAACCCTGAACTGTTGCACTCATGCTGTGCTGAAGTACCACTTAATTCTCCGGTCTTTAAAGGCTTAAATTCTTCTTCTAACCACATGATCAGTTGCATGGCTGTGATGAAGCAGATCTCTGCTCATGGTCACATGAAGCTGTCTGCACCTCGGCATACTGCAGTGCCTTGCCTCTCAACATCACTGTGGATTTGAACTGTTATGATGAAGGCAGCATAATGAGTGTGGAGCATCGCTCGTGATAATTTTGGCTCAAGTCATCATTTGTTAGTTGTCCAGGAAGGCTGTGTCTCCATGTGCAACATAGTTCCCCAGGCCGATGACCTAACCAGCAGTTTAATGTGAACAAAAAGCTTTCATTTACATGGCTGCAGGCCCAACAAGCCAGAGAGCCCCAGGGTCTCTGTGCTTGCATTGTCTTTGACAGCGGCCCCACAAAGGCATTTTTTTTAGTCACAGCGAATCTGAGTGACATTTACGGAGGCATGCCTGACACTGAATTTTGAAGTGAAATCTGTGCCCGAATGGAATTGCATTTGGAGAGTGTTCTTTTACACCTCATCCTGACACGCTGGTGGCTTTGTGCCAATCACTACGTGGTTATTCATTAGTGTCGTTTATGTGCATGACTGCTCCAGCATCTATCCTTATTGGTTGGTAAGTCTGCGTTATTGTTGCCGCATGCCTGCCTGCTGTGGGTTATGGCGAAATTGGCCACGTGGAAAATGAAGAATGACCTTGTGTTTTGTGCTGTATATGTGACTGTCTAAATTCAAAGTACAAAATCATGTGTGTGTGTGTGGAAGGTTTTAGTGCAGTGTCTGGGTATTGTTGTTGTCTGTCTCATTTTTCTCTGAGGACTCAGAGAAGATTAATAGATTTATTCAAAAAGCTATCATCGCGTCTATGTCTTTTCGAGATAGAGAGAGAGAGAGAGAGAGTGCAGGTCACGTATAACTCGCATAGTGTTTTGCTTGTGTTTTCTTTATTCTTTCCATCTGCAGTCTCTCTCCACAAAGCTGCCTCCACGTTAACGCGTCTCATTCTCTGTCTCTTATCAGATGACCATGTCTCTGCAGGGGCTGGATGGCACCGAGGCTGCTACGGTAGGAACCTCGTCCGTCAGCTTAGCATTTCATGTAACTCGGTAATATAAAACACTAATCACAAGAATAGAAACACCTCCCAGCCAAACCACCGTGGTTGCTATAGTAATGCATAATAGTATTTGTGGGCACTTCTCAATTGCATGTGTGGTAAGTAGTTAAGTCACAAACAGAAACGATTTAGCAAGCTTCACACCACGTTGTTGCTGTGATTTAAGGTTTTGCTGAAGTGCCTCAGCTCATTTATTCTCTTCTCTCCAGGCATTGAAATTTGTTGACATTTATTTATGTATTATCTATTAAACACATTTATCTGTACCTGCTGCACACATTTACAGTGACTTGCTAATGTCAATGATGTAATTGTAAAATTCACATCTTTACATGTCTCATTTCAGGTGTCAGTATCGCAGAAGGATGCTGAAATTCGCACAGTTAATAAGGTTTGAGATTCTTTACAGTTTGTCTTGTTCTGATATTGCCTATGCCTAAAAAAGAAAGTCATGGCTATGATAAAAATAATATTTCCTGTCTGTCTCTGTAATTCTCAAAGATAAATCAAAACCATTTGCATGTCACCAAATAAGACCAAAAAGTTGATGGTTGTTGCATATTTCAGCCTACAAGCAGATATTCTTCACATCTGTATAACAATATTTGCTCTGTTGCATGTGGTTTTGCTCACTAGGTGGTGAAGCATCATGGGGGCTCTGTTGGCAGTCCCAAGTACTGTCCTGGTGTGAACAACAACCCGGGTTACCTGTGTGAAACAGGCCACTGCTGTGGAGAAACAGGCTGCTGTACCTACTATTATGAACTGTGGTGTAAGTCCATGAATGGTCATTCTCTCCTTTGTCTCACTATAGTCTGAGGTTATCTTTATTATTATCAGGATAACAACTTCAATCATAAATGAAGGATTTAGACACATACAAACAGATGTAGCTCATATTTTTATTGATTTCGAATCGCAGAAGAAGCTCAACTTTGTACAGACAATAAGGAAGCTCTAAATGAATTTAAACAGAAGAGACTCAAAACAGTCATTTCAGGACACATGTATATTATTTATGTTATATTTAATGATTTATCTACCACTACTATAACTGTGAGAATGATGTATAGATATGTAGAAATTCAAAATAAACCATATGTCCTTTCAAACTGTGGTCTGAATGTAACTGAGCACACAATAGAACACAATGTTAAGCAGTACTGGCTCCCTGTAAATGGTTATTGGGTTGATTTTCTGTCCTCTGTAGGGTTCTGGTTGCTGTGGACTGTGCTGATCCTCTTCAGCTGTTTCTGTGCTTATCGCCACCGCCGGGCCAAACTGAGGATCCAACAGCAGCAAAGACAGAGGGAAATCAATCTGATCGCATATAACGGAGCCTGCAACTATCCTCCCTCAATGCTGGACCTCAGTACGTTTATCAAATAGGTACTCGGTTCTACCATCAGAAGTTCACAAAAATATTTGCGTTGCCCTCAAAGATAGTCAAGGGGTTAAATTCCAACTTCTGAAAGCGTGTGTGCACCAATATGTGCACGTATGTGGTTCTTATTCCTTGTCCTTGTATACAGCTGAACTGGCATCCCCCAAATCTCACATGGCTCAGCATATCTTCGCTTATCGGGTTGAACGGGGGAGAGATGAGAAATATATGGTGCTGTGGTACTTGAGGACTAAGAGTAAGAACTACTGATCAATACTTAATGCCATGTCTTGGTACAGGTAAACGTTGCTTTTTACATCCTGAGCAAATTTCCAGGTTTTACATTTATCCGCCGTTATATTTTGGTTAGCATTTTAGGCTTCAGAACCACTGGCAAACCTGATATGGATAAGAGATATACATGAAGGATGGATGGACAGATTTAATATCTTTTTAGTTCTTTTTATTTTATTTCAGGTGCACAGATTACAACGTGTAAAAACCCAATAGGTCTTACATTACTCACATTTGTAACTTTTAATTTATATGTG
>OMNV01006941.1:37394-62734 GCA_900303265.1 Brotula barbata
CACTCTCATGCGTGTTGTTGTTGTGTCTGAATCGCCACACTTGGAAGAAAAAAATTTCACCTAGCAGAGCTTTTGCTAGAAATTCCTCGTTACCCACAGAAGAGTAGCTATTTAGTAACACGACACCTTGATCCACATTGTGTGTCCTGAAAGAGCTGGATGGCCGGTGAGTGTCACTGTGTGTGTAAATTTTTTACACAGGCTGGCATTATGCTGCGCTGTTTGGGTATTGTGCAAGCTGTGAAAATGGCACCAATGACATAAAGGGAGCTGCAACTGTATATATGAATCATAAAGCATATGATAGCACCAGCTTTCTCTTTTACTCGTCTTTTTCAGTGTGCAAGTTGGGCCTGACTGCACTCCAAATATGTATGGCTAATGTCTTAGCAGGTCAGCCATGTTGTATCTCCCAATAAACAACACTGAAAGAATGAATTTGAATGGTATTTGCTTGCAGCCAGACTTTGCTTGTCAGGGTAGAAATGGACTGTAAAACCTGGCCCACGGCAGGATTTATGTTGTTTCAACACTTAGGTTGCATACAAATAAGATAAGCTAACCGTTTATTATTCCCTTGTGGGAATTTTTGGTGTAACAGCAGCATTCACCCACATAACAGCAGGAAAAAAACTTTGCATGAAAGAAGAAGCAGCAGTAAGTACATAATATAATAAAAAAATACAGACATCGTGTAGCAGGGTAAGTAAGGCAAACATTCAGATATGTACAGCAGGTAGAAAGAAATTAAATGGGTGTGAGAATGTGCAGCTATATTTATAAGACAGTTATTGACATTTAAAGTAAATGGATGAGTCATTGACATGCTCAATTAAACAGATGAGGCAGGACCAGTGTTGTTCTGTGAGATAGCTGCAACCACGCAAGTGTTCTGAACTGCATTTGGGACAATAGTAGACACTTGCCCAGCGAGCTCAGCTGAGCGTTTATTGTCTAATAGAGTGGGTGGGATTGTCCACGATGACTGAAAGCTTGGCCAGCATTCTCCTCTCCACAACCATCTCCACGGAGTCCAGTTTGAGTCAGAGCACACAACCAGCTCCTAATTTTATTCAGTCTGTCTGAGACCTTAAATGTTGTGTAGTGATTGATAATATACCTACCATCCTAACAACTTGATGCCCAGCCTTAATTATTTGCAACCAGTAGTGGCTTCTACACTTCATGTTCCCCATCTTGTATCATTTAGCAGTAACTGATGACTTCAATGTGAAAGCCTGTTTAACATGACGGCCATGTGGTGCACAAAAAAGTTGTTTATGGGATGTCAAGAGCCACAAATGATGTTCTCACATTTGGACAAAAGCATTCTTTTGGTGGTATTTGGAAGAACTTTGGGGCTCGGAAAACGGAATCTTGGCTTGAGAGCTTATCTTTTATTGTACTGTAATGAAACGTCTGTTTCCAGCTAGCATAATGGACGACAGAGCAAAGACGGAAAAAAAAATGGATTAAAAGCTGGATTTAGATTCTGAGTGGTGTCCGCAGTTCTGGAAACTCCTTTCACCTTGCCTAGAATAATTTTAAATTGGTCAGGTTGTAATTCAAAATGCCAAACTATGTATCTACTGGCACATTTGGCCACATTCTAAGCAAATCAAATGAGAAACTGTGTCCTGATTTCTATATCGTGGCGGTAAAAATGATGTTTTCTTTTTGTTTACAGCGGTGCTCTCATTCGATGACAGGAAGGCAGAGGCTGACCACCCCTACAGTGACGATGACCCGCTGAACGAACTGGAAGTGAATGGTAACTGGACGCCCCAGGAGAAGGCCCTCCACGAAGCCCGCATCAAAGCTAAAGCCAAGCGTCGCATGCGCAAGTCTTCTCGCAATTCCAACAGCGAGTCATTTTCTGAATCAGGGGAGTTGTCAAATGACCCACACAGCCCCAAGGGTAAAGTCAACACCAACGACCGCAAATCCAGGACAGGAAAAGGCAGAGGCCTGCCCAAAAAAGGTACATTTCAGCTACACTACTGTGTGCATCAGTGACTTGTAGCGAGTTAAAGGTTGCACCTGTTGTTTTGCCACGTAGTCTAGTCTATGCGTAAGCCTTTCTGGTTTTGGAAACTGCAAAAGCATCTTTACAGCCATGCTTCCATTCCTCAACAGCGAATGAGAAGTTGCCGTCATCACTCAAGCATTATGGGAGTTTCTGCCATACTTTAGATACATCTGGCTAGCACCAGTTCATGTTGTAGCTCTCAACGGAAAATATTGGTGTGTAGCCGGCTGCACTAACTGATCCCATGACTGACGAGAATTTGGAATTAATTTTTGCTTTTTTTTGTCTATGGAGGCACGGAGAGGCCAACCAGAGAGCTAAAGTTCAAAGAGATGTCAGATGAAACATTGAAACTGTAGTCTCCCAACATGGCAGACAAATCCCACAATGTACAACGTTAGTGACATATGTTCCCTTTCTCTACAGTGTGGTGCAGCATGTTTTCTGTGGCTGAGAAATTATACATACGGTAGTAGAAAAACAGGCTGTGCGTTGATTCCCAGACTATGATCATACATATTTAGGAGCACGTGGGCGCTGTTTTGATACAATTCTTGAAATGTTTTGCACATGTGTGATGATTGCCAGGTGGAGCAGGTGGCAAGGGAGTATGGGGAGCTGCTGGGATGGTTTATGAAGACGAGGAGCCTGACATACGCGACCCCAACTATGATGAATTTGCTCAGGTGAGTGAGTTTGGGAGTTGGAGTCTGTGGGTTTTGGGCTGATTGTTCATAGATCTGAAGACTTTTGAATTTTGGGCTTTAGCAGTAGAAAACAAAATTGAAAAAAAAACTCCCACCACGCCGTTATATTTGTCTGTGTCTGAGTATCTTGAAAAATTGCGCTTTGCATTACGCTTACTGATTGTAAAATTCTTCTAAAAATACATAAGGCAGCAATATAGTAAGTAGTAAAATACAAATTTGAACTCAATGATGTATTTGACAACTAAAATTAAATTTTTCTTATTTTACAAATGTTTTGCATAACTTCTGTATCCCAGCACCCTGTACACAAATATTTTGTACCTGTTTTTAGTAATCGAGTAAATAATTTCACGGACTAACGTCAGTCGGTGGGTTTTGTTTGGTCTGACCTGTTCCTTGCAGCAGCATTTTTCCAAAGAGGCTCACTGGACAAAGCTGTGGCCTATTGAATGACTCCTTTTATTTCTTGCGGCTAACAAACATGCTGACGTTGAAGGACTGCTGGGAAACACTTTATGAAAGGGCTTTGCATTGTGACCAGTATGATTGTGTGTACGGACATCATGCAGGCATACAGTATGCACATCCTCCTCTTCGATGAGTGGAATAATGGACTGGTTTGTCTACATAAATGTTTCTGAGCCACTTCCTCAACTTTTATTCTGTACATTTGATTATATTGTGAACATGATTTGTACTAGATTAACGATCATCTGCTTGGAATTCATTGGGATTCATTGATATCCAAAATGTCCATAGGAATTGACCGAAGCACATTCATGTCGAGGTCACTCACATTATCATGTCATCCAGGTGGCCCAGTCCCATTACAATCAGCAGCATTTTTTAAACTTCAACCCCGTTATCAGGCAAACGCCCTTCGTCACGCTTAAGCCGAGAAATGTTTGTCTCCTGTTCGGTGCACACAGACTCTGAATGCACGTTGGAAAGTGTCCCTGTTGATAATGGAGCTGGAGTAAGGCCAAAAAGCCTGTGACATTTAGCCCTGAAGGTTACAGAAACAAACCTGAAATGTGATGATGGAACCATGTTAATGGGTAACTAGGACAGAGTGGGGCAGAAAAATACAAAGCATATGTGCAGTCAGGAGCATTCAAATCAGTGAAGCAGATAATGGAGGATTTCTGAGTGGTCTGGATGAAGTGGTAAAGGTCCTCATGTTCTTAGCAGAAAGGGAAAACTGAGAGAGAAAAACTTCAAAAATGAAGTGACTTAAGTGTTTTTTAGTTCTCCTCTTCTCCCTTCAGCGATCATTTTATGTAACTTGAGGGGAGAATGGGACAGTAAGCCAGCCAGTCGGACCTCTTTCTTTGAACATTTTTTTTTTCTTGTCCTATGAATTTTGGCTGTTTACGATGTCAAAACAAGAGAAAGAAACATTGAGAAACCCTCAATTTTCCCCCTATAAACTCACAAAAAAACAAAAGCCGGCTTTGCCTTTTAACAGATCATTTTTTTATTTTACTTTCACATGAATTTATCTTTTCGATTGTATGCATTTTAGGTTCCTAATACATTGGTTATTTATTCAGTCTGTAAAAGAAAACAGTTTCATAATTTTACACTAATTAGCTGAATTCCCTTTTTAAGCCCCTCTTTTCCCCCTTGTCATTTTTATTTTTTCCCTCCCTCACATTCCCCTCCCCCTTGTTCTGATGTTGCACTTCTTGTTTGTGACCAATAGAGCTGCACATTAGAGGAGAGTCTGCTTCTCATACAATCAAGTGTGTAAGCTACTGTTGACAATGAGACAATGACCATGACAAAGACTGAATGTACACCCACAACACGTTTGTCCTTTTACAGTACAACTGCCATTTACAATAAAGGCATTTTGATTTTTTTACGAGCCCGGCAGTGTGCATTGCATTGGTTTTTTGTTTTTTTTTAGTGAGAGAGACTTTGCGAAGACCCCTTGAATAGATGGCTTTGTTTTAGTATTTTAGGATTGTAAAGACAATATAATAAGAGGAATAGTTTGGATACTTATAAGAAGCTTGAGTAACTTGGAATTATGCCTATGGTGTGTGCATGTGTATAATTTGTCCGCTTTTGACCGATTTATACTTTGTTATTTCAAAGGGGGACACAGTTTATGCAACAGTTGTGCCAGAGGTGGATGAGAGGGAGCTGGAAAAAATGGTCAACCCAATTGTACAGGAGTACTTTGAACATGGAGACACAAAGGAGGTCCAGGTAAATGAAACAACATGAATGCAAATGGGTGCATGCTGAATGTGTGGCTATAGACTGGATAGATGCAGAAAGTATACACAGACTGGTGGATGAATGCCAGCTGCTTGCATCTCCTGCTGAGTGCAGACTCAATAGATCGGTGCACGTTTTCCAGACTAATGGAATGGTAAATGCTCCATCTTTATGCAGTCCTTAAGAAATGTAAACAATGGATTCAGCATTGATTATCTGCTGTTTCAAAGCTGTGATGTGTATATGTCTACTCTCCTTTCAGATGTTGCTGAAAGGCCTCAATCTGGGCCCACATAAGTACGAGTTCTCCACCATGGCTGTCTCCCTCTCCCTTGAAGGCAAGGCCAGCCACAGGGAGCTGACATCCCGTCTGCTGTCTGATCTGACAGTCAAGTTGCTGTCACAAACTGACATGGCCCGAGCCTTTGACAAGATCCTCAAAGACCTCCCAGACCTCATACTGGACACACCAGAGGCACCCCAGGTAGACCTGATCACATGGTAGATTGAATATGCATGCTTTTTGTGTTACAGAAGCACAGTTTTGGGTGACAAATAGTTGAAGTAGTTGAAGTAGTAAAAATAATGCACTGTTGTACAAAGCAGTGTGAGGCCTCTTGTACAGGCTTCAGATTTTAAGGGTGTTTGCATATTCACCATGGTTTTCTGGATCTGTTCCTATAACAGACATTGTGCTTTATGTCGAGTTCCATAAAATGCGTGTGCATACATGTAATAGTAGGTATTTTCCATTAAGATAGAAGTCCAGCTTAACAAAATGTGTGGAACATAATTGGCAGTTTGGCAAAAAATCAAAGACATCGTATCACAGTGTTTACTGCCAACATATGTATTTAAAAAAAACACTCTTTTCATGTGTCCTTTTTATTGTACATATTGAAATAAATGTTGGCCATGATGTGGGACGTTTCTTGTGTTTCAGATGTTGGGGCAGTTTATAGCCAGAGCCATAGCGGACCACGTCCTCCCCATGGCATTCCTGGACTCTTACAAGGGAAAAGTAGACTGTGAGCATGCTAGGTGAGAAAAATACACGGATAAGGTGGCTTCAATCTGAGGTCTTTCACATCAACACCCTTTGGCTTCCTGTCAATCGTGTATAAACATGGCATACATGCAGTCATACTGTTATAGATAAATGTTAATTTCTCATGCTGTGCTGTTGGGGGGGTTAATCATTATTCTGATCTCGGTGTTCCTCCAGAGCTGCTTTAGATCGTGCTGCAGTGCTGTTGTCCATGAAGGGAGCGATGGTGCGTCTTGATAATGTATGGGGCGTGGGTGGAGGACTAAGACCGGTTAAACATCTCATCAAAGAGGTGAGCTTCTGTTAAGAGGTCAGAACAATGTGCAGGAAAAAAATAACCGAATGCAGGTTATCTTGTCTTTGTATTTCCACATTCAGATATTACTTGACAAGTTGTTGTCATCAACTGATGCACGAGGAGCGTTCTGCGTTGACTCTCCCTCCTTCCCTGCTGATGTTATATAACAAAAACAGAAGGAAGAATTGCATGCTGGGTAGAGAGCCACAGGCCAGCCCAGGGCTATCTTGCTGTGTCAGCAAAGCAGTTTACTGCCCTGACAAATGCGATTTTAAAAACCGAGGGCAAAGGAGGGGCAGAGAGACACATAGAGAGTTCACAGAGCCACACTCGCGCGTCATGTGCTCACATTTGTGCGTGTGGAGAATTTTTGTTCCAACAGGAATTCTCCTTGTCAACATGGGTGTGGATAGCTACGTAGGTGTTATGAGCACACATCTTGTGAAATTGCACCTTATGCCACATGTAAGTGATTGGATATTCTGAATGGGATCGTGACCGGGCATCAGCGTGTCTTCCACTGCAATGTTGCATAAGCCTCGGTAGCCCCCACACTCCTGTCCACTTTGGATTTCCTGTCTTCTGTGGGCGGCCTTGGGGAGAGCACAGTGGGCCTGGTCTCTGCTGGAGCAGGTAGAAGACCTCTCAGGCTCCTCACACGCTTCCCCCCTTTGTGATTCATTCCATCACCCTTTTATATGATTTCTCTTCTCACCATTTGAAGCTTCTCAGTTTCTTCCCTGAGACCCAAAGCATTCACTGTTGGGCGTTGATTTAGCTCAGAGGATTATACGCTTATTGCATCAATCTTTCTCAGGTCAGGCCTGTCAAATGTCAAGAAATTTCACGACAAAAATAATATTATTATTATTGTTATTATTGAACTAGATAGAACCTTTTTTTTACCCAAATCAATAAAATAATAAACTGACCAAGTTTTAAATAAACGTGTCCATAGGGTTAAATGAGTATTATTGCTTTATTGCCACATGACTAAGATGTGTGTGCTTGGCTTGATTACTTCTTTTTTTTTTATGTATGAATTCATTTTTCCAGACAGATGATGGTCAGATGCTTGTGTACTTTCTTAAATTAGAGGTGTAGGTCTGGTTCCATTCCCAGTCATCAGAAAATCTACATTGTCGGTGTGTGTTGTCATTCCAGATGAACCTGCTGCTTAAGGAGTACCTGGTATCAGGGGACGTGTCTGAAGCAGAGCACTGTCTCCGAGACCTGGAAGTCCCCCATTTCCACCATGAGCTCGTCTATGAGGTATAAAAAATTATTTTTGCGTTACTTTTGATGGCATATCAGATGATAATGTTGAATATGATGATGGAATCAAAAACCCAACCACCAATTCTTCATTAATATGAAATTATTTTTTAATTTCTCTCCTAGAGCAAAAATGACTTTTTGCTGGTCATGAGACGCCATTCGATTATAAAAACACCCACTCAGAAAGCCTCTTTCTTATGGTTATGTTTAAAGACAATGTCATACCCTGACTAGTCTGCTAGAGTCTCAAAGATGACAAGGCCAGCTCATCTGCCTGTGTTGATTGATTTATGTTGACTTGTTGTTGACCAGATATGTAACTTGGGATCCACCTGTAATTTCCACTGAAAGATGCTGGAAACTGGCCTGAAGTAACTTAACAAAACAATCATGCTATATTCCAACAATCAAAGAACTGTAAAGTATGCTGTGAGCACTCCAAACCTGTGTGGCAAAGCTCAAATGCTCCACGTGGTTGCAAACACTGCCACCATGTGGTGATACAGTGAATTAATATGGTTGATTGTTTAAATCACAGACAGGACACATAAAGAAGACATCATGCGCATGTTTTTCACATATAAACTCATCATGTGCATGTTCCAGCAGTCTGTAGTCTGCGAGTTGCACAAGATGGATAAACTAAGCCAGCTTGCAATGGTTTTGTTAGTGGCATAATGAAACCAACTGAGTTGGGAGCAGACTGGGCTCAACATGTTGTCATTCTGAATTTTCAGGCTGTTGTGATGGTGCTGGAGTCAAAAGGGGACAAAGCCAGCCTTATGATTGTAAAGCTGTTGCAGTCCTTTTGGAAAATCGGCCTCATCACTGTGGACCAGATGAACAGGGTCAGTCCATTTGCTTGCTAGTTTCTTTTAATTAGTTTCTATTTTGAATAAAGTTGAAATTTAAGACAAGCGTTACAAGCAGATAAGCATTCAACCATTTGTGTTCATGCAATTCTTTTTGAACATACGGCGTTCGTCTTGCAGGGTTTCCACAGAGTCTACGAGGAACTCCCTGAATTAAACCTTGATGTGCCACATGCCCACTCTATTATGGAGAGTTTTGTGGACCTGTGCTACCAGGAATCAGTCATCACCAAACAGCTTCGGGACGACTGTCCTTCCAGGTTAGTTTGTCAACATCCATCTTACCCCGGGACTTATGGTCTAGCAGATATTAAAAATCCTTATACCATTGGTAGATATTAGTCATTCAATGTCTTATTCTCAGTTTGTCTATAGGACAGACATGTGTGAGGTCTGTACAGTTAATGAAAAATGCCATCATGTTTATTTTGCCAGAGTGACAGTTGTGTATTACATAATCCGTCTAATTTCCAAATGAATGGTTGTGCTTCCATCTGTTTCCTGTTAGTTAAAGTCTGTCTAAAGGGCACATGAGCACATTTTTCTTTTTCTTTACTTAATCTGCCTTCTAAATGATGACACCATGTTTAATAAATTAAATTAATTTTTTCTTCTTCCAACTTCATATTTGGTGATTTGTCATTGGTGCAAGCACACTGAGGCAGATGCTGCTCATATTTTTAGGATGTCTCATTGCCATCACCATTCAACCATCTTTTAAAGGAGACGCCTCCATTTTTTACACATAAATCCGTTAAATGGAGTTTTATGTCTGAGATGAGAGCTGTCTAAAATCGGAATAAAAATGAAGAGTCCCTCCTGTGTTATTGACCCGTACATGTATTTCACACTAACATTTTTTTAGCACAACAGTGAGACCATTTTTAAGATTCATATGACTCCTTTTTGGTCCGTTTTCAGAAGATAAATAATATTCCCCAGGATTAATAAATTTAAATTTAATCTGTAATCCATGTGGAGACCCGCTTCCAATACAACACATTTCAGTTCTCCCACAGGGAAGCAGACACAGTTCATCAAACGATAGACTTGCATTAAAGTAAATATAGCTGATGGTGTCCACTTTGTGTGTACTTTGCTAAAAAGAAAACAAATCTGTAGAAAGTAAAGGGCACTTTTTCAAATGCATTGATCGTGTGTGCCCAATAATATTAGAAATATGTCCATGCTATGATTTAAGGGTCAAGCACCCAATAAATCTGTGATGTCCTTAACTACCTGCCGGCAATATAGTAACATTCCTGTCGAACTATGTTTTCTCCAACAGAGGGCGGAAGCGTTTTGTTAGTGAGGGAGATGGAGGAGCGATCAAGCACTAGTCCTGAAGAAGAAGCGGTGTGGGGGTGTCTACAGGTTCTTACACCTTTTCTCTGCTCCAGACTGTTTCCCTGACACTGGACATACTGGTGGGGTTTCCTTGTTGCAGTTATTACATTGTTAATACACACACCAGCGTCAACGTTCGGTAAAACCCGGCTGAAGAGTGGCCCAGATGTTTAGTTCTCTTCATTTGGTATGCATTTGGATTTTTGTAAGAATATTGTTTCTGGGGTCTATGTGCCCCTCCTCCGCTTTTGACGCAGTTTTTGTCCCAATGTTCAAGAATGTTTTAAGGCAAAGCTGGAGCAGAAAAACAGGTGGACAGTCGGGGTTTTATGGAATAATAATTTGGTATCATTTGCTTTTGTGTTATATGCTTATGTTTTGGGGCTTTTTTTTGCTTCTGCTGTTGTGTCCCTGTTCCTTTTTTTTCATGTGTTGCCCAATAAAAGGAAAAGGCACTTAAAGGAAAAGACAGCATACTGTACAGCCAACAAGCACTTAGTAATTTAGCTTAATGACAAGGACCTAAACCCTTTCTGCCACAAATCTCTTGAAAATTGTTGTGCTTTCTTCCTGTGTTGGGTCAGTTGAACTACACTGCTTGGTTTTGTCCTAGTTCCTCTGCATCTCAGTTTACAGCATTACAGGAAATATGCAGCGTACCCGATTAATGCATACATTCTAATGTGGTTCATTACAATGGCTTAAGGTGACCTAAATCATGTTTGATGTTACCCTTAGTAGTAGTATGTGTTGGACTGCATTATATCGAGCGGTTTCTAATATTCTGCTCCCTTGTGTCTATAAATGGTGGTAGACAGAAAATTCAATATAATGTAGTCCAACAGCGCGGTGTAAACTATAGATGTAGATATTCCCCTAAAATTGAGTCTTCATTTCTGACATTGTTCAGACAAATAAACAAGAGAAAAGATTTGCTTTTGGTCGGATATGTTGAAGGGCTGTTGTACTGAATCACACTGGATTATGCAGGCTCAGGTGAGGGTTGGAAGGTCTCAAAAGTCCATTAATCAATTAAGTCTGGAAAACTTAAACTTTAAGGAACACCAAATCTCAAATGGGAAGCTAAATCAAACAAATTGAAAGTTGAAAGGTTGTTATTAATATGTTTAACCTAATATTCGTTATAAGACAGCATGTTAACACTTTTCTGCTGCTGTCCATGACAGGTTTTGCATATTGTCCAAAGAAAAAGATGCGAAGAAGAAGAATATCAGATTATGTAAAAAGAAAACAATGTGATTTTAAGGAGAAGCAGGAATTGGTGACTGTTAAACCATAGCATAGATGTACATGATGTTGTCAATCCAACATTTCAACATTTATATTTCCAAGTAAACATGTTCTTTCTCTCATAGTTTTCCATGACGACTGTTAATGGTCACAGCGGTGTACAATGTCATAATCATTATGTTTACCAGTAAAATTGAGAAGCAGTTTGAAGCCAAAGTTGCTTTTTTTCTCCTGACCCATCTATGGTGCTATTTAATTGTATAGCACATCTGTATTATGCCTACACTTAAACTGGTTGAGGGAAAAGGTGTTAAATGTTGAATTTTTGTAACTTTTGCTTCCAAAACACTTGTGATTCACAGGACGTGTTCATGCATGCAGCAATCCACTGTTAAGTCATGTGAATACATCTCAAATAGAGGAAAATGTTTATCTTTTGTATTCTTACAGTCATCTTTGTACTGTTGATGCAAGTTTGTTTTGATTTCAGAAACAGTTCATTGTACACAGCCCTGTGCAAGAAACACATCTTATGTTTCAGTAAAATGCCATATTTCTCTCTGCAGTAATGCACTTGGTTTTTGTTTTGTTTTTTTGGTAGTTTTGTCTTATTATGTGATTACACTTATAAACGGTCTAGTAATCAATGACACAATTTAATGAAAATCAAAGGTACCAAGTTGAGAATACATAAAAATAAATGAATTATTTTTATTATCACAGATTATTTTCCATTTAACAATGCAGTTATACTTCAATAAAGTTTTCATCCAAACAAAAATATGCTACTAAATGTAATTAAATAATGGTTAGTAATTGTTTTTAGATCTTACCGAGTCCATCAAAATTCCCTTGGGGTAACATTTGACGTGAGATAAATTTTAATTCTTAATTAGTGCTTTTTAATGTAGAAAATATATATCCATAAAGACCGATACATATTTTCTTGCACACGTGGGCACGCGCACACACAGTGAGAGAGAGAGAGGGGGGTAGAGCGAGAGCGACATATTCCACGTCATTGAAATGAATAGTAACCAGGAAGTAGCCTGTAAGCTAGCGACGGATAATGAGCAGCAGCTGAGACTGATATTTAACAGGTCAGTAAGCACCTAACTGTTGTAATAAAACAGTTTAACTAACATTTAGACAGAATTCACCGTTAGACCCACATTGTATTATGTCTGCCGGTCATTTTAGCTCAAACTATAGTTAGCAAGCAGCCGGTAGCGTGCATGCAGCATTGGATTTCAGTACCGGGGCGTAGAGGCGAGTGACGGATCCAGCGTGGTGTAAAACAGGTGTCTTTGTGTTCGGTGCGGAGGAGAAATTCGCTGTATTTTTTATTATGTGTAATTGTTTTTGCATATTCTAGTATGAAAAATGTCTCTGCGGCGTAAACACGCTTGTTTTACCACCATGCACCAACGTTAACGTTAGCCAGGCTGCTTATTTCAGCTAGAGATGACGCAAAACTAATCAGAATCTATAGAATAATTGGTTGGTGCATGAGTAAATTACACTCAATCACCAAAAGCAAGAAGACAGCGTAATATGGGTCATTGTACACCCAAAACCATGAGCATTATTATGGAACTGCCCCAACCTCTTTACTTTCCATAAGATTCTGGATCATGGCTGATAGAATTTGCTCTCATTCATCAATATGATCAGTAAGAGCATTAGTGAGGTCAGGCACAGTTGTGAGGTAGAAAAGCCTGGCTTGCAGTCTGTGTCTCCCAAAACTGTTGGATTCTTTCACAACTATTCATATACAAACCATAGCTTTATGGGCCTCACTTTGTGCACAGGGATTTGTCAAATTATTACTGCTAGGGCTAGTATTGCTACTACTACGCTCATAAAGCTTGGTTTCCTGACAACTCTGCCCAACCCCTCGTTCCACTGGAATGATTCAGCAGTGGAGGAAATAACCAGAGACCCCTATAGTCCTTACTTTTGCCCCTAAAAAAATTAAATAAGTGGTAAAAATGCCCTCTGTACAACTCACTCCAATATAATGAACTGTTTTGAATGAATGACAAATTAAAAACCATGGATGATGTGTAAGTCATTTGGATGGTATTATGAATTATCTATCTGCACTCTATGGCTTCGATCATTACCGAAGACCATAAAGTAAAATTATGAGAAAAATGAATCGATGTGTCAGCAGTGAAAGACAATAACCAAGAGGTAAAGAGTGTTTCACAACCAAGAAGTGGCAGCAATAATGTGAGTTCATTAATAATTGAGCAAGTTACTCTATAATTGAAAACTTGAAATTAGACAGGCTAGGGATTGAAGCTTGCTGTCGACCACGTGTGAGAACTACTGGTTGACACATTAAGATGTTTATTTTGTATGCAGAGTTCAAGGTGATAGCATTGTTAAGCCATCAAGATGGACTTTTGTGAGAGATTTCCATTCTGCGTGGTTTTGTGATGTCCCTTTCCTGCTAATATCTAGTGCCATTTTTAAAATTCTAGCATGAGACATCAGTATTTAAGTGGTTGTTGCGCTAATAGAGCAGAATCGCCTGCCATTGTGAGGACTCTAACCTTGATTTTCCCTGGCATTGTCAATTCATTTTTGTTCAAACCAGCGCCACAAAGTTGAAAGTATTTCCTCCGAATGGAATAAGTAGCTCGCGAACTGTGTGCGATGACATGGAGTGTTCATGTTAGGCTCTTATTCTTTTGTTAATGTCAGTGACCTCTGCAATAGTCACATTTCATCAATGACAGGTTGGGTTTCTTGAATTTCCTTCTGGATTAATAAAGTATCTATCTATCTATCTATCTTTTGAGTTTCTGTAACATGCATGAATTGTACTGTGTTTGCGCTCTTCTCAAAATGTCACTTAAAACTAGGCTATTTCCCTACATTTTCCAGTTCTCTCATGTTACTGTGAAAACCAGCTTGTAGTGTTTAGGTATTGTGGCTTTGTTTGTTGTTTTCAGTAGAAACTTCAATATACATTTCCCACGATGCATTGCTCCAGTAAGGGGCATGTACTTGTCAGGGCAAGAAATAGTACAGTAGTGAATTGGTCTGAATGTAAAACGGGGTTTGTTCTCCTCTGAAAACGTGGGTTACACTTACATACATTTAGTAGATCAAGTTAATAACAGTAATGTAACGGTACACCTCCATGTGAGTGTGTGTCTGCAGTGGCAGCCGGTGGTGAAAGAGACTAGAGGACAGTAACTCGATGCGACCATAAATGACGGCATAATGCTGAAAGGAAACCAGTGCATATAAATGAGGTAAATTCCAGAAATAAACATAGTCTCTACAGCGCTTTGCTGTCATTTTTGGTCGCGCTGTTCTCACCGCTGGCGGAGCTGCCTCTCCAAATACACACGGAACTCAACGGAGCAGCTTAAAAACAATTTGTACTTAATGTTTGTGATGTAGTCATGCACCATGTTGCACATAGAACAAGCCGTGATACATCGAGTATATAGAGGTTGAAGTTCTGTTTATGTCTCCTTACCTATGTACTCAGCTCCAGCAGGGCAGGATGGGCAGGCAGAGGAAGAGGGTGATGACTGGGGAAGCTGCTCCCCCACCAAGGAAAGATGAAAAGCCCTCTGCATTTCACCGAAAGGAGAAAAAAAAGAAAGTTGACATCGGCAAGGTCTTCATCAACATCTCCATCGGCCTTTGTATATTCAGCCTGATTTGGTTCTTTTATGCTCTGTACATGCGGTCAAGCCTGGCAAAACGGGTGGCGGTTCTGCATCCTTCACCACCTGTTCTGGATGCCAACAGCAGCAGTGCCAGTGTTTCCCCAGATAGATTCTGGGGCTCATACAGGCCTCAGGTCTACTTCGGCATGAAAACACGGAGCCCAAGGCCGATTGTGACAGGTGGGCACATTCTCCGTCAAGTTCATACAAATACAAATAGCGAAGCTTATTTCTACAGCTCGGTATCCCATACAGTTTCTCAAATAGCTTTACAGTCCCACTTTGCAATGGTTCCTGATCTACTCCACACTCTTATGTCAATGGGGGGGAAAACCCCCCAATTTAATGCCCTGCCATGGAAACAAAAATTGATAGAATCCTGGAATAGGCAAGATCTCCTCTCGTAAAAGTCGATTATATCTTTAACACAAGTGTACATGGTTTAAATATGTGCTTTATTATGGTGTCAGATTTATTGAGAATGGTATAGGAAATTAGCTCAGGCATTTGACAGTTTTTGCCTGTCTGCAAATCTGTTCACTCTGATTTCCTTATATGTGCAGCACATTTTGCAGTGTTGAGTAACTACTGATAATCAGGAAGTTCTTGTCTGCAAAACTATTTGTCTGATAACATGGTGTGGATAGCCCGAGAATTTTGGGATTCGAATTCATAGACAGTGTTTGTATTTGACTGAAAACATGATTTTGCTGTGCTTGTTCCTGTATTCTTTGTGTTTTACAATCAGATTTATGGAATTCTATTGTCCTGTCTCCCCAGGGTTAATGTGGATGCGTCAGTTTTCCGACATGGATGTGAACTTAAGGCATACTTGTGAGCAAGGAGATCGTTTGCCAAGCTATGGCTGGTTAATGCATGACGGGATCACATTTGGTGTCCAGGAAATCAGAGACAATGACTTTACCCTCACCACTGAGTTTGTGAAGAGGATGGGTGGAGATCATGGGGGAGACTGGACATGGAGGATCACTGCCAAACAGCAGGCAAGTGGCTATTCAGCTTGTTGTGCAGCTGTTACATCAAAGATGTTATTTAAAATTTTTCTTACGTTTTTGAAACATTTTGTACACCTTAACCATTAGGTTTTAAAGATATTTTTCATTTGCTCACCAGAGCTCGGCCCCTCAAGCACCAGTTGTATCCCTGATGTTCTACACAGCAGCAAATACACACGGTTCACTGCATGCACACGTGGAGGAGAAAAACCGCCTGGCTTCCATCACAGGCTCCTCAGAAGAGCTTGGTAACTTCAAGATCACATTCCGAAAGCCTGTCACCGGGGAGTTATCCAGCACAAAATACGCCAGGTAAATAGATCGATAGAGTATAGAACGGAAAGATCGACAGCAGGTTCAGAGTAAAATTACCATCATTTTCTTCTGAAAATGGTTGTAATTAAGAAAAGAACTAGTAACACTTGGGGAACACACCTTAGAACTGTGGCAAGCTTATTGACAAATATTTGAAAAGAACTTGGGTAACTGAATAATAAATCAAATGAATAAAATGTAATGACGTTACAAAGTATAAGTTTGGTTTAGTTTATCCAGTCATCAATACAATACAGTTGAATCAATGCAAATTGTAAAAGCCACATCTCGTTAAATTATGATTAATAATAATAAAATACTTCAGTGCAAAATCCGCACACAAAAATGAAAGTATCATTTTGTGATGACACTAAGTATTTTATAGCAGAAAAGCATTATTGTACTGAAGTACAGTATGTTGGTTTTAAGTGTGGTTGAAATCACACCTGTCAGTGATGTCGTTTTGTACTGTAACAGTGCACAGCTACATATTTGGGATGTGAATGTATCATTCACAAATGCATTAGTAATCAAAAAATACATAAAATTGGCTCGGTTTTTCTGAATGATTTGACGATATTGTGGTGATATGGGGAAAGGAAAGAAAGGTGACCCCGTCTTTTTTACTGAAACATTACAACATAGGTATTCATTGAACTAGAAGGATATTAATTAGAAGGATCATATGAAATCTGCTTTTTTATTATGACTATCTACCGCTTTTTTGATTAGATCAGTCATCATCACATAGATGTTGAGATTATATATGGAAGTGTTTGGTTCTCTGAAGAGAGCTATGCCTGCCCTCGTCTGGATTTCAACAGTATTCCACCTGTATGATAGCAGTGTCGTCTTCCCACGTGAACTGCCCAGATAATATTCTGTATTAAGAAAACTGGGAAGAATATTTAACCAAAAATCAACAATGGTATGCTTACTTAGTCACATAAAATTTGTGAAATGAACAAATGCTAATTCTCCTTCGTTCTGTAGCAAATATTATAATAATATTTTGCACATTTTAAATTCCAAATGATGGCGTGAAAATATTGCCTTTACGCAACTTTTGTAGCCAAAATGAGAGGAGCAGATTTTGAAAGCACAAGTTGGATGACGGTAGCTTCTTGTTTTTTTCAGTTATAATTATCTACAGACTGTCACTCCTGGCTTGGAGAAGCTGACCGACATTGTGAAGCTCAGTCTGAACCGCAGGTTTGTCTACAGTCCTCCCTCTGGTGAAAAGAGGCATTACATTGCTGTAGATACCTACAAGCCCCCCCACCACCAAAACCAACAGAAACCTGCTGACACGCGGAAGGAGAGTGATTTTGTGGTTCACCAAGTAACAGTCCAGACACCATTCCAGATCGAAGTTCTGTTTGAGTCTGGAAGCTTCCGTGACCGTCCCAATCAACTGGTGGGCTCAACTCTGACTCAGGAGCTGGAGAAGAGGAAGGCGGCGTTTGACAGCAAGTTTGAGAAAACATTTGGCCTTGAGGGCAAAGGTTTTAGCCCAGCACATATTAAATTTAGTAAGGCAGCACTCAGCAATATGTTGGGCGGAATGGGCTACTTCTACGGTCAGTCGGTCGTCCAGTCGGTTTACAACGAATACCCACTTTTGTACCCTGACGGTGCATTATTTACTGCTGTCCCATCACGCTCATTCTTTCCCAGAGGCTTCCTGTGGGATGAAGGCTTTCATCAGCTGCTTTTGAGCAAGTGGGATCCTCAGGTGACCAGGGAGGCTATCGGCCACTGGGTAGACCTTATGAACGTAGAGGGCTGGATCCCTCGTGAGCAGATCCTTGGAGATGAGGCTCGTAGTAAGGTCCCAGCAGAGTTTGTAGTGCAGCGGAATGAAAACGCTAACCCACCCACTCTCTTCCTGGTTCTTCAAGAACTTATTGAACAGCTCTCTTCAAATCCTGACACGGCAGCATTTAAACCAACCTTGCCTTTCTTGCGACGTCTCTACCCAAGACTCAAAACCTGGTTTGAATGGTACAACACCACACAGTCAGGGCCTCTACCTAATTCCTACCGTTGGCGTGGACGTGACAAGGACACCAACCTGTTCCTCAATCCTAAAACCTTGACATCCGGACTGGATGATTACCCTCGTGCCTCACACCCATCAACAGATGAACGCCATGTAGATTTACACTGCTGGATGGTCTTGGCCTCAGGGGTCATGGCAACTATTGCACGTCTTCTAGGCGAGCCCTATCAGGTGTATGAAGTCTCCTACCAAGTACTCAGTGACAACAATTTACTGAATGAGCTCCACTGGTCAGAACAGCTTCGTGCTTTTAGCGACTTTGGCAACCACACCCAGGCTGTGTCCTTGCAGCAGGAGAAGGTGTACGTACCTCCCGGGCAGCATCGTCATCAGTTCCCCGTGGCTCGTCTCGTCCGCTCTGTCCGCAGGGCCCCCAAGCTACAGTATGTGAATTCTCTAGGTTATGTTAGCTTGTTCCCCTTCTTACTGCAGATCCTCAAACCCGACTCAGCCAAATTGGAACACATATTTCAGGACATGAGAGACCCCAATAAGCTGTGGACACCCTATGGCTTGCGCTCACTCTCCAAGGCAGATCCTCTCTATATGAAGCGAAACTCAGAACACGATGCTCCCTACTGGAGGGGACCAATATGGATTAACGTAAACTTTTTGGCAGTCAGAGCTCTCCATCACTACAGCACTGCAGAAGGTCCATACCAAGCGAAGGCAGCTGCTCTTTATGAGGAACTCAGGACTAATATCATCAACAACGTTTATAGACAGTATGTTGAGACAGGGTATATCTGGGAGCAGTACAACGATAGCACTGGCAAAGGCCAAGGAAGCCATCCATTCACTGGCTGGTCCTCCCTGACAGTATTAATGATGGCTGAACAGTATTGATACCGTCCAACTCATGCCAAGTTTTCTAAGATGTTGGCTTTGATTTATCAGGACATCATTGAGGAACAACGTGATCAGCCATTAAGTTGTCGGATTAATCAGATTCCTTCCTCTAATTCTAAGCACTGTCCAGTTGAAAAAAAGGGCATTTAAAATCACAGTTAAAGAACATTGGTGGATGATGTAATCTTCCTTTATACAATGGAGGACGTCCTCGGAACATCCATGTTTTTAATGCTGAGTGTGGAACCATGTGCCATCTGATGTTTCATGGTATCTTGTTTGGAAATACTTAAACGTGCAGGAAACCAAGGGTGGAGGATTCATGCTGTCGCACTCGAGCCATGGGCAGTATAGCATGGACAGCTGTAACAATAAGTGCTCAAATAAATCTCTTGTACATGTGTTTGATGAATTACAGCCATTATCTGTAGTAGCATTTTGTCTTTATACCATATTGCAGTGTGGTACCAATTTTCTGTCTTAACGGATAATTATGATTAATATTGCATTTTAATTATGTGATCCCAGTCTTTAAAACAAATAGGTTTATTCAGTGTTGCTCAACCTTTAAAAAAGTTTGCTGCTTCTCAAAGCAGTGTTATTTTGTATACGCTGCCTGTGGTATGACTGGCAGAGGACAACAGTGACTGCAGCTCTGGTCTTGTTTTGTTAAAGACAATAAAAGATTTAAATACCTTTTCCGTCTTACTGTGATTTGTTTGTAAGATTGGTATAGAGATAGGTTAAGACATTCTACCATGCTTCTGAATGCTAAGTATGTTTGCACTGGCTGCTCATAATCTGAGTTTAAGATTGTTCTGTCACTGCACTTACTACATGTGAATGACTTTCTTTCCATCCCACATAAATCAATCCTTTGTCTAAAGTGACATAATATGTTACAGCATTAACTTGAATTATACTTTGTTTTAACCAAATCAGCGAATGAATTCCTGAGAATTGAATGAATGAGAAATGAGTAGGCAATTTGTAAATGTGTCTTATATATTAATATCACCCTTTGTATTTGTGCACTAAATCCATGCAAATAAAGTGATTTCACAATCTTATGATTTTTTTGTGGAAATATCACAATCTCTGACATTATTTTATTTATTTTTTTGATAAGTTGGAGCATTTTGCAGGATGGACCCATTTCGTGATCTGACATTGTTTTGCTGAAAGCAAACATAATACCAAAAAATAGAGTTTACATGGTGTGACCATCATTATAGCAGAACACAGTTATATTTGGGAATCCACCGGATATGTTCAGTTTGTACTTGTTGCTTGCATGTCTGTTTGAGCTGTTGAAAAAATAGTTCAGGGTTTCCATTAAGGGATGGTAAGTCAACTCTAAAAATGCTCTAAGTTGGCATTTTTAATGACCTTCTTTCAGCATAATTTCCTAAAAGATTTTTTTTTTTTTTGATTGCCTCTGCAGGTAGCTTTCAAATGCATTCGCATAGGTGTTCAGATGTACTGCTAATAATACTGAAATGCATTGTCAGTTTATTATAAAACACAGAAACCTGAAGTTGTTGATAAACTGCACATACTTTTGTAATTATTGAAAACAAACAAGCATTTGTATGAATCCTGTGGTTAAATACTTCCCGTTGGGCTTTAGCCCCACCATGACTGTGACCTGGATAAGTGCTACAAATAAAGGATGGATGGATGGACACTGCTCAGATTTTCAGCACAGATATCATCGCTTTTTTTATCAATCAAAACAGCCAGTAGCTTCAACAGTGTGACCTTAAGTGCAGCAACCCAGTCCTCTTGTCTTTTGTCAGATGACACATTCCAAGGCCTCTAGCTGACGTCAATCAGTGCTAGTTATTTCCTTTTTCTTCGTGGTTTCCATGGAGCACAGTTGTTGTGAGGGCTTGGCAAAAGGTAATGGAAGTACATAGATCACAAATTATTTTTTTTACTTCTTGACATGCTGGCATACACTATGTTCACATCATGCAGCGTGCGGTTCTTTTCAATACTTTGGTACCAAGACCACTGATACTTGCTCTGCATTTGATTTCATGACCATTGGTTCTAACCTGTGGTCTCTCATGAATCCTTTGAATACGCTAGATGTGCAGTTTTATAGTTGAAGACATGGTGCATTAAGGTTACGTGGCTAAAAATAGTGCTTCCATCAGTTAGTACATCTGCCGTTAGCCGAGAAACAGGTTTAGATCTGTAGTTTCACCATGTCTATCAGAAGATACTGTGTATTATACAGTTTTTCTATTCATTAAAATTGCACATAACAGAAATAAAATAATGAATAATATGAACGTTTCTCTAATTTTTTGTTCGATTAACTTGTGTGAATCACGGATGATCAGCCATGTCGATGATGTATCAATATGCAATGATTGTCCTTAGGCTTGTTAGTGGAAGACAAGCTCATCATTTGACCTTTTGACCTGTTGACGTAAAACACGCTGTCAAGGGATTTGAGCACATGAGCTGCATCCTTTGCCTTTTGCTGGTACTCAGAGGAAATGTGTTTCACATCCTCTCGCTGCAGCTACGATAAAAAAAGGCATTTATTTCTTTGAAGAGTGCAGACAATCTGTGTGACTAAAGCACTCACTGCGCAATCCATACCCTCACCCAAGACCCCTTTTTCACAGTGAGATGGGATAATAGCCAAACAGCATCAGAGCTAACTAATGTGACTGCATAATAAACAGATGAGTCAGGGACTATTCATTTGCATGTCATTCTGACCTTATCAAAGCATCCATATAGTGAATATTTTCTGAATACACTACTGCAGCGTGAACATGCAGTGCAGTGAATGCAATGCCCAAACGGCTGGAACACGGTATTGAAATAGAGCATTTCATGAGAAAAGTCATTGTACATCTGCAGAGTAATCACAAAATAGTCTGACAGTGGCTGTTGTTGCCTGATAGCTTCCTGTAGCACTGACTGCTGTCAAGAATGCAATTACTGGGAACTCATGCTAGAGGGAGCTAATTAATAAGGCACTGTGAGTGGAGTATTTTTAATCCAGTTCACCTATCATTTCACTTACAATAGAGAGCTACTTAGAATGAAAACACCATAAGTGGATAATTATGCTAATGGATCCATTTGGATTTAAGATACAGTGGAAGGTTGTAGGATATTGCTTTCCCTGCATTATGGTTTTAGGCCTGTATGTTCTCATTATCTCACCGCCAAAGTCAGATGTTTTGTTTTAAGGCTACACAGTAATGTGGTGTGTGTGAGTACGTGTGTACTTTTTTGCCTGCCAAATAACAAACAAGGCTCTTGGGAGGTCGTCTGTGATCCAATGCCACTCGTGACGTATTCTGAGTATTTGTTGCGCCTTGTGGCTATGAACTGTTTAATGTTGTGTTCATCATCAGTTGTCATTGGCTCGCTTCATGGAACTCCAGCTTTGAATGACTAACCTCCCAGTACAGAGTTCAATTTTGTCACGCTGTCAACATTAAAACTCTATTGCTTCTTTTTGCCATTTAACTCAATTGGTATTAGCAGCGCAATTAATGTGTAATTACTGTTTTATATTCTCTGTAAAATAGCCTCCAGGATCTACTATCCACTATCTCCAGTCTCCTGCTCCCTGCATTTGCACCCCCAGAAGCTTACTGCTGAGCACCTCAATCAACATAGGTCTATGTATGTTATGTAAGGCTCACTATAAATAGGTTCACCCAGGATCTTTTGTCTTTACCTGATTCGCTCTTAGCCCAACAGTTTTTATTTCTGGAGAGAGCTGTGGAAGCTAGTGCAATGTAGAGCTGTCCGTTTCCATAGTTACTTTTGTTAGCTGCAAGCTCTTAACATTCTTCATCTGTTTCCTCACATGTCTGCTGTAAGCCATTTGTTTGAATCTGTTTGTATTGCATGTCGTAATGACTGTACCTGCGTCGATAAAACAGCTATAGAAACTATACTTTCTAATAATCAACATTCAGATCTTTCCACACACACATTGCGGTGTTACTGGATGGGAGAAAGAGCAACAAATAGAAACCAGTGTGGGTGCAGATGAGTCAGAGACTAGAATATGTAGACTTATTAACTTGTGTTGGTCAAACGTACATGCAATTAGTTGCATTTTGTGTGATAATGATTGTGTGTAAAGGATGTTATTGAGTTTCGCTCCTTTGGGGGTAGATACAGTAGTTCTATCTGGTAACACAAATAACCTAGATTTGCATTTGACACTTTGCCTACTATTATCTAACATACTAACATGTTATCTAGCACTGAAAGTGTTTGTTTGAATAAATAACAACGTAGTCTTTAAATAAGATGGCTCCGTGCTGTGTACTGTAATTAATAGGCATAAATACACACATGAGGGAAATATAGGATTTTTACTATTGTGCTTCATGAAATAAAATGTGCAAGTAGTTAGGTAACAGCAGGTAGCTGGATCAGGCCCAAGAATTGGTCTGTTTGAGTACTGTAAGCATGGATTCTGCAGAGAAGATGGCATGGTGGGAGCTTTGCTGGTGCAACGTGTGTGGAGGAGTCTGGGGGCAAACACTGGGACGTTCTGCAACCATGATTGGAGAGCTGAATCTGAGTCTAAGCCTTCTCTATTGTGAAACTATAGAGTACAGGTGGCTGGGGACCAAAGTGGGCGAGTGTGAAAGTATTTTTGGAACGCTCGGGAAACCTGCCACACCACCAGCAGCATCGGGGCCTGGTACCGGGCTTCCCTAGCCCACTCCCACTCTCAGAGGAAGAGAGAGAGATGTTCCTTCGAAAGAACCACGCTTCCGCTCTCGCTATTTCTTTTGTTCTGTCTTTAAATTGCCCTGTGTTTGAATGATGATGTATATATAACTACTGTATGAACAGTCCATCATGACAAGATGAGAGAGAGAGAGAGGGAGGGAGGAAAAAAAACAATCTTGGCAGCTTAGGCGAGTATCCTGTATTTATAGAAAGTCGTGTTTCCGGCAGAGGTTTCAGCTGTGTTAGCACTCCCAATCCATTTTTGCGGTGTCTTACGAGCCCCATTGTATCCAGGTTAAGATTGAAGATGTTCTCTCATCTGATGCCTTGGGGGGAGATTTGGATGCCTGACATGTCAGAATGTGATTTGGGGGAGGTAGATGGATTTCTCCGGCTCTCCTTCTCTGGTGGCATTTGTAGATTTGCTCCAAAAAGTCTTGTGTGCACCCACAAAATCAAGAAGGCATTCGGTAAATATACAACACATCACTTGAGGGTTAATATAAACGTTTCATATATATAGATGTACATATATATACACACATATGTATATACATATATGCATTTCATTACCATATGGATGCTAAAGCAAAGCTGTAGGCCCATTTTTTAATCTCATGATTTTGTAGTTGTCCCGCAGTATTTCCTCTGAAAGCCTCTGTGATGATGGTAGGTTTGAAGTATTTTTTTTCCACAAACAGAAACGAAAGCCTCTGCGTCTCTGTGGATTTCCTGGTATGGATCAGGTTCTTCTGTGATTTACTCTGAAACAGTGTGGGATGCATGGTTGGTTGACTGGGTGCCAAGACATTGAGACTGAACAGCCTCTGTACATCAAGTGAAATTTCTTTCATTTGGATCAATGCTACACTGTTGATTATTAATAGAGAAAAACAACATCGGCTAACGCTGTTCATTTACGAGACATCACACACATTAGCTTAGGTTAAAATGTTCATATGAGAGGAAAAACAGACAACGTGGCCGAAAAATCTCATAATTGCAACACAATTGATGAAGAGAAATTGGCTCAATATGAGGGATGAAACTCCTCTCTGCTTATCTGATTTGGCTTATGTAACAGTAAAACAAACCAGGACTGCAATGTGCATTACAGTTCAATTGTAGAAGTAGCATTTATTTTTAACAAAACTTACATGTTATATTGCTATATTGGTTGGTTATATTTTATGTTATATCGTGTTATATTGTGCTACATTGTTCTATATATTCTATGCTTCTTTTATCATTACTTTTGTTATTGTTGGTGTTTTGTTGTTATCAGCCACTGGAGGACTTGAATTTCCTTAGGGATCAATAAAGTATCATCTATCTATCTATCTATCTATCTATCTATCTATCTATCTATCTATCTATCTATCTATCTATCTATCTATCTATCTATCTATCTATCTATCTATCTATCTGTCTATCTATCTGTCTGTATCTGTCTGTCTATCTCTTTCTAACATCTATCTATCTATCTATCTATCTATCTATCTATCTATCTATCTATCTATCTATCTATCTATCTATCTATCTATCTATCTATCTATCTATCTATCTATCTATCTATCTGTCTATCTATCTATCTGTCTATCTGTCTGTCT
>OMNV01006956.1:3267-32211 GCA_900303265.1 Brotula barbata
CACACACACACGCACACACACACACACACACACACACACGCGCACACACACACACACAGTAAACACGCGCACACACACACATACAGTAAACACGCGCGTACACATACAGTAAACACGCGCGTACATCTGCACACTGTTTTGTCTCTCGATGTTAAATTCAATGTTGTATTGCAATGATTGCAAAAGAAGAATTCTCTCTCTATTTCACCTTATGGGACAGTCTTATATACATTTTTTTGATGACTGCTGATGTTTTGTGATCTACTTGCGTTTGAAACGTGCGGTGAAACGCTGAGTTGTACTTAAAGTGTGTGCATCCTTTAATATCTGTCTCTTGTCCCTCTGTCTGTCTCCTTTGCTCCTACAGTGGACGGATGCATAGACTGGTCGGTAGATTTGAAGGAGTACCACGTTCTGGCCGGGGAGCCTGTTCGGGTCAAATGTGCCTTGTTCTACAGCTACATCCGAACCAACTACACCATGGCCACCAATGCCAAGCTGAGGCTCATTTGGTACAAGAACAAGGGAGATGCTGAGGTAGGTAGATGGGACAAGATGAAGATGTTTGGATGCGGTGTGAGGAAGGATGCCAGACAGGGATGAGGAAGGCGACAGGCGCTCATTCCAACCTCTCGGCCCTGGGATGTTCAGTCTTATCTAGTGAAGTCGTGTTCTGTGCTATTGCTGTGGGGCTCTGTGTCAAAATGTCTCATACCTGAGTGGATTCAAGCAGACCTATCAGCTCTAATCGCCTCGTGAGAAATAATCACAGTTAGAGGAAATTTGCTGTTTGAGAGGAGACGGAGTTTGAGCTAAATATCAGGGAAAATGGAGGCTTTATATGCCAAGACCAGGACTAAAGTCTTTACTGTTTTGGATCGGTCTTATCGTCCTCGGGTCTATGCCAGGTCGCTTTCAAAATAAAGGCATATGTGTCAGGTTTAGCTTTTATTACCCTGATCAAGTCCAACATTTTGGACGTGTGAAGACATTTGTTTTGGAGGAAGGAAGGAAAGAAAGGAGGAAAGAGAGGTGGCTAGTTTGGAGTTTGCAAATAAGGAACTAAGAGGGTTAGGGCATTGTACAAAGTATGTTCTAAAGTACAAAGTATGCCATAAATCTATACACTATTAGTAGGAAGGAGACAGGACAGGAACGATGCAGGAACGTGGAAAGGATGTGAGGAAGTAAAGTAAGCAGGAAGGTAGGATGGAAAAATGGCATTAAAGGAAGTAGATAGGAAGGTATGGAGGACAAAGGTGGCAAGGACAGAGTGAGCATCGGAAGGGAACGTACCGAAAGCTGATGATAGAATGGAGTTCAGGTCATGAATGGCTCCGTGTTCACTGCTGTCTTGATATCTACACAGCATACGTGTGTTTATTTTTACTTTCATAATCTTTAATTGTCTTTCCCTTGTGTGTGTCAGGAGCCCATCATCTTCTCAGGCCACAGACTGAGTAAAGAGGACGACTCCATCTGGTTCCGATCTGCTGAAATGGAAGACAGTGGATTTTACACATGTGTACTAAGGTAAGCTGTCAGCATGATGATGTGTCTTTTGTGTGTGTGTGTGTGTTGCAATCTGTCAGCATGGAAGCGTCTAAAAATGACACGGATTGAGGCCAAAGTACACAGGAGAAAACTTTTGACTTTTTTGGAGTTGGACGTAGCTGTCAGCCGCGAAGACTAAATACACAAACTCGGACTTTATCAGCATGCAAATGGAGTTTCTCTTCCGTTGTTGATCTTAATCACAGCGGACAGGTTCGGATTAGATGCCCGACCCCGAGTCTCCTGGCACTTCCCAGACACGTTTACACCGAAGGGAAAACACTTTGTGCTATTTAAATGAGTCTGTGTACAGTGTGAGTCAAGTTTAGTCAAATGAATATTTACGATATGGCTGTTGGCACAACAGAATTTGGCCCACACACGCTCTCTCTCTCTCTCTCTCTCTCTCTCTCTCTCTCTCTCTCTCTCTCTGTTTTATTATTATTATTAGACAGACTGAATAGATGGTGGTAGAAAGGCTGGATTCCATACAGGCCTCGTTACTTCCTGTTAAAAAGGACATGCACTCGAGTCGAAGTTCATCTCTTTGGCGTCATTTTAAAGGATGAGCGGGTTGAAAAGTTGCTGTCACTGGAAAAACAGCGCCCTCTTCCTGTGTTCTACGATACATCTTGTCCCCCCCTCCCTGTCCCTGTTTGTCTCACTCCTCCACCTCTGATAGCTTCTTCTTCTTCTCCCTCATTCTTCTCTTTCTTTTCCTCTTCATGTGTTTCTCCCTGCACCATCCTCTTCCTCTCACACCTCATCTTCTCATCTTCTCCTCTTCCTCTTCCTCTGGCCATCTGCCTCTATTTTCTCCACCTCCTTCCTCGCTTTCCCTATGCTCCTCTTCCATTTTCTCAGTGTCTGCATCTGATTCCTTTTCCACCTTCATCATCCCTTCCCTCCCTCCCACCACCTTTTCCTGGCTGCCAGAGCTTGACACCTTTCCTCCTTAATAAGCTCTCTCTCTCCTTCTCTCTCTGTCTTCTCCTCTCTCTCAGCATGACAACCTAATTAGGGCTTGGTGTCTGTCATTGTCTCGGGGTCTCTTATTAACACACACACATACACAGGCACACAGACACAGCACCTCCTATTCGAGGAGGAGGAGGAGGAGGAGGAGGAGAGCCACCAACTATATTCTATTGCTTAAAGGTTGTAGCTAAACAATGTGCAGAGGCATTACAGGGAGAAAGTTTACAGCGGCAGATTGAATGTGTCACTGAGGGCATCCTTACCTTTTAAAAAGAGCTTCCACTTCACTATTTCCTCATTTGCATACCAGATAAACTATTCATAAAACACAAATTAAGACCCGCTGCGTTCAGTTAGACTGGAAATGAAAGAGATATGAAATGTGGGTGATGATTAATGCTCAGACTCTGGTGAACGTGGAAGGAAAAGTCATAACTTAAACAAGTAAGAGTTACTGTGATGGACTTTATGATCTTTTTTTAAAAAACCTTTTCTATGTGGTTTACTCCGTTGGTAATGCATTACTCATGTGAAAAGCCTTATAAAATGTATCCAAAGTCCTTTAAATAACCCTGAACTGCGGACCCCATTATGATTTCATTTAGCAGCGCTTAAGGGGTTCAACCTGTATTTGGTTCACACGTGTCAGCGATCAATACCATACGATATTTAGTCTAATCTGCAGACACACACACACACACACACACACACACTCCACCTCACAGCTCCAGCCCCGCATGGGAACTCCCTCCGTCCTCCTGTTCGCTCATGGATTGACAAACGTTGTACCATCGTACGCGGGGACGTCCGTTCACTGGATATCTGTTATTAATTCTGTGGGCTTGACGGATGCCGTCATAACAACAAACGTGCGATCAGGTGATGAGGTGTAAAACTCCTCCCGTGTACTGGTCAGGTTAAAATGACGTATGATATGTTGAGCGTAAATCTGAATGACAGATGAACTGCAGCACAGTTTATCATCCCTTCTAAACAACTTAGTGATGACGTAATCATTGTTTAACTGTGTGAATTGTTCAACTTTTCACCCAGATTGTGGCTCATAGGCGGGCGCCTGTCGGTCCCACGGTATTAAAGCTTATAATAAGACTCCCAGGGGAAAATATCACATTTTTATTGCCACGTCTTGCGAATTTAGTGGCTTTGAAGTAAGAAAAAGAGGCAGGTGAGGGAAGCGTTTAATCTGAGAGCGATAGACAGAGACACAGGCCACGTCACGACAGCATAAAGCAGATAATTAATGTTTCCTTTGCTGATTTGACATTTGTCCATTTGCTTTAAAGCCAAAGAAAGTGGCGTAATGTGTGACTCTTACAGCGGTTTTCATTGGCTTTCACCTGGAGTAACAACGTGTCCATAATGGGACACAGGTGTGCCCATTGACACCGGAGAGGCTC
The DNA here is from genome assembly GCA_900303265.1 of Brotula barbata. Taxonomy (NCBI): domain Eukaryota; kingdom Metazoa; phylum Chordata; class Actinopteri; order Ophidiiformes; family Ophidiidae; genus Brotula; species Brotula barbata. The sequence continues at coordinate 7,218 of OMNV01006956.1, forward strand.
CGTGAATGAGCTTTAATTACCCTGGCACATATTTAGCGTAGCACAGTGTCCTGATTTTCTTTTCTGGGACAGATTGAACTGTTTTTCACCCAGATTTTATTTCTAAAGGCAACCAAACGTTGTTGTGTTTGCTGCTCTTGGAGTTTTCACGGCAGGAAATGAGGTCATGCAGTGACACAGACCGCCATTGTTTAGCTGTGATGTTGTGCCGTCCAGCTGAGTGCTGGCTTAAATATTATTTTTAAAACTCGGTTTTTGACTTTGATTTTTCTGTTCTCGGTTCGCCCCACAAATGTTCACGTTTAGGTATTTTAATTCTAATTTGTGAGAAACATCCTTAAATGGGATGGTTTAACCGTCATGGCTGCCAGTGTTCCAGCCTCTCTCCTCTCCAAAATGTCTTTGTGAAGTGTAACATCAGGACACATCAGGAGTTTTCAAATCGATTTGGGACAGTGTGTCAAAAACTCCTGTTTGCTGTTTGTCTGATTTATTTCCTCGTCTCGCTTTGTCTCCGTTTTCATCCCCCTGCTGTGTATGCACCCGTCCATACATCGAGCCGGGCCTGCGCTCACCAAATCCTTCCACTCATCCACTCATCTATCCACGCCTTATGCTTGTCAGCGGTGATAGATATGTGTGCGATGAGACGTCTGCAGTGTCTCTATTGAATTAACAAGCCGTGACACAGAGGGTCAAGGGGACGATGGCAGTATTTCTGTGTCTTCTCTCCACTTTTTCTACTTCTTTCCTTTCGCCTTTTGTTTCTTTCCCTGTCTGTCCTCCTTTTGGGAACCCGTCGTCCTTTGTTTGTTTTTGCGCTGCACCTTCCTTAGATCTCGGCTGACTTGTTGCGTTTTTTTGTAGTTACATATTCTGTCCTTTGCATGTCAAGAGACAGGGAAGTGTAAATTGTAGTATTTAAGATGATGTTTCACTGGATAATAACATGAAGGGAGTGAATAAACCAACACAAAAAAATGCATTATTAATTCATCTACACCCAATTTTGTCAAATATTAGATGTTTATAAACACAATCTTCAAGCCTCATCTGTGTTTTTCATGCATCTAATTTGAATTTCATTTAATTAGTAACAGCTTGAATACTGCCAATTTTATTCATACTATTATTATTAGTAATAGCATTATTTGGGGTTTTCTTGTTTTTTTTTTAAGATTATTACTGTTACTCTCCTTTTATCATTTTAAGTTTGGTGCATTAGAGGTTAAACAAACTGGTAAAACGTATTTGAATAATATTGAACGGTCCTTATTCAGTTGAATCAATCTGTGTGTATGTGAAACATGTAGACGTGCTTTTACCTGTAGCTCTGCCCATTCTCCATTTGTGGTTTAGTAACTTAAAAAGTGGACACAACTTGAAGAAACTGAGGGGTTGGGGGGGGGGCAGTAAGACTGAAGAGAATGTGAGAGGGATGAAAGGTGGGCAGGGAGGAGACCTAAAATGAGATAGTGAAGGAGAGGAGTGTAAAGAGAGAGTCAAGGAGAAAGTAATTAAATTGGAGGGATGGTGAAAAATGGAAGATAGAACAAGTGGAGAATGGAGGGAGAGAGAGAGAGAGGTTGAGTGAAACTGAGAGATAGAAGGATAAAGTAAAGAAAGAGGGAGATGGGAGAAGACTAAGGAGGAGGAGAGAGAAGCAAAAATCCATTTTCTCTGCAGGTATAAGGACCCGAGTCGAGGGAGAGGCCATGCTGGGACTGTGCAAGACGCTCAATACACCCAGTGTGATTACAACATCAGCAAACACACACACACACACCACTTACCAGCAAAATTGATACGCAGTGAGAGGTCTCTGTTAACTTTTGCGGTTATAACACTTGGAGAAAGATATTCCACCTAAACACTCCACAATCTGAGAGGGCCAGGCCCAAAGACAGCCGAAACGTATACACATACACACACACACCCACACGGAAGAAAATGAGTGAGAAAGAGAACAGACTCAGTGAGAGCAAAATAATAAGTGTTAGATAAAAGGAGATGGAGCCAAATAGGAGACGTGAGGCCTGGAGCTCCGTCCGTTCTTCACCTCTCCACGCTGAGATGTTGCATCTTCTCTCCGTTAGATGATGGCGGGCTGCTAGGTGGCTGGCTGGTGGAGGCCGAGTGAATTGATGGGCTGATTAGGAAGGCGTGTGGGGGTGAGATGATGGGCTCACCGGCTCTCTGACTGATAGTGATCCCGGCGCAGCGCCTGGTATAAATGCACCAGGTGACGATGTGGCGTCGGACTGTTTGGCATCTCTCTTGAACAGGAAGTGTCTGACCTAAGTTTCATATCACATTAAACAATTCCTGTTTTTTACAGTGGCTGATGAAGCCAAATAAAAGGTTGAATTCCCACTTCCTCTCTGTTTCTCGTTGGATGTGTGTACTCCGTTCCCCTGTGGTGCCTCAAGTAAACCGAGCCACCTGTCTCTCTTTACTTTCGGGGACAAATCTCCTCTCTGCGGATGGAGCGCGCGACAAACACAGCAGCGTTTTTTCTTCTGATGCCAGCCAAATGTTTAACCTTTGTCTTCATCAGATTAACAGACTCAGAGCACGAGATAAAGACAGTGAGTGGAAAAAGGAAGACACAAAGACAGACAAAAAAACCCCAAAAAAAACAGTGTAGAAATAGATAATGAGAGTAAAAATAGAGAGCAGGGGAAAGGGAGAAGGAGAGAGCGGTCATTCTGAGCTTCTTTGGCAGTCATCAATGATCTGGCAGCCACTGAGTCCGGTCTGTGGCCAGGGTGGGCCAGCGTGTGCCAAACTGTGCCAATGTGTGCCACCCTTGCCAGCCTATTGGGGGGAAAAGAAACAAACAGGCCTTGACGCTTTGATGTCTGAGGGTTTTTTTTGAGTTCCTCTGACACACTGATCTGATTTGGAAGAGAGAAGATGAGAGGAGAGGAGGGAGTCAAGGAAGAAAGGGGAAAAGAAGCAACCTCCACAGGACGAGGCACCCGATGTGGATCATCCCTGCTCAACTGTCCTGCAGGAAGACAGTAAAAAGGCTTCAATTAGAATCAGATCATCACATTTTACAGCTACAGACGTCGCCTCGCGCCGCCTTTTTTAATAATCAGGCTGTGATTTTATCGTTATTGTTTTTGACCACTTCAGATATTTCGGCATGTCAACTATTTGGCCAGTGATTATACAGTACATAAGCCAGCAACACTTGGTTTTTATTGATGCGATTCCTCATGGTGTCATTTATGGCAGTTCATGGTGAAAGCAGATGCAGTTTATTGCACAATTATTACCCAGTCAGCTGTGGAAATTGCAAAGGGACACAGGTCTTATTTTTCGGCTTCCCATTCAGCTTGACTGTCAGATAGCTCCATATATTGGGATCCCCTCGGACCCATCACAGACTCAGACTCATTCACAAAACGTTTGAGTTCTGAGTGCTGCTCCATCCATGCAGTGTGAAAACTTTAACCAAATATGGAATTGACTGAAATGCAGTTTACCAGTTGTAAATTGACTGAGAATGAGACACAGCAGTGTGTTTTATTTAGAATGAACCTTTTACTGTAACCATCACAATATCTCATTTTCTGGTCATATATGGAATTTTAATTCATTTTAATACCAGAGGGTTTGTAAACAGTCAAGTTGGTGATAAATCTGTGTAGTTATTTATTTTGGTTACATGTTACAAGATAATAAGAAATTAAAGGTAAGAAGTAAGAAATAGGATAAATGAAATTGAATAAGAATATGTAAATAACAAATGATAACAGCTATATTGACAATTTCATCTTATAAAGCTTTCCCCAGTGATTCAATGACATTTTCATTCAAATCGGTGTGCGTGCGCGTGTGTGTGCGTCCCTGGATTCCATATTTCTTCCTGTGTTTTTGATGTTCTGTGTTGTCAGGCTGCAGGACAGAAAGGGAAAGATTGACAAAGGATGTATGGTCAGTAATTCAATCACTCCAACCCATGACATTTCAGCCATAATGTGTGTCTCTCCACTGAGACAAAAGCAAGGTCATCGCTTATCAGGAGTGACATTTATCGATCTGTATTTCACGGGTTGGATGGAGCTTCTTCGGAAGTTAACCTGAAACACATTTGACCTTACACAGAAAAGCACATTAGCACATATACCTGTATATGCAGCACACGCACGAGCGCACGCATACACGTGTATCAGGACTCACACATGTGCTGGCTCTCTCTCTCTCTCTCTCGTCCTCTCTCTCTCGTCCTCTCTCTCTCTTGTCCTCCCTCTCTCTCCCCTCTCAGTGCCTGTTAGTTAGATTGATAGTCAAATTAATCTGCAGCTCCGTCCAGGTATAAACACGTTGCCTGCTGGCCAGGAAACATCCTCCTCTATTAGTGCTGTAATTCAACGCACCCTGCAGCAGCCTGTCCTGATCATAGGAGGGTAATTGCAGGGAGGGTGTGTTTGATTTATTGATGGGGAGGATACGATGGGTTACAATTAGATTTGGAGATTAATTCCTGGCTCATTTTATATTTCGGGTAATTGGAATCTGTCTTCTTGGAGGTCTTTGCCCGTAGGAACGCAAACGCAAATACATAGCAGAAAAATATGCAGACGAGCAGTCAAGCAAAGTGCGGCGAGCCCGGAGGCGGGCGGGGTCTCGCTGCAGCGCTTTGTGATAGCGTGGACGTGACTGTGGATTTTGTTGCAGATGTCCTGCTGTCCTGCCGTCATAATAACAATGGGGCCTCAGTCTTTGACAAATGGCAAACCTTACCTCTACATGTATAATATTGAAACCGAGGGAAGTTAACTCCCCTTCATAAACAGCACCAAAGATAGGACACAAACGAAGACAAGGGCAATAATCAATAATAGAAAATCCTTTTGGAAGTCAAATGGTAAAAAAGAAATAGCATTAGCAGCCGAAGCAGCAGACTCCATGTTTCTTTTCACTTCGTATTCCTGGATGTTGTCGATCTGCACCACAGGATGACCTCATTTCCTGTAAACTAGGATGGAAAGTGATACATTGCTTCTTGAAACACACTGAGTATGTGAGAAAGTGAAATCCTATAGTGGGTCACTGTTGGTTTATATGGTTTAGTAGTTGTTTATTCATCTATTGTGAGAATTGGGTATATACCTATAAATATATATATATAAATGAATAAACTATATAATAAACTATAGCCTTTATCTACATAGAGAAATTGTGCAGTAAGCACCTACACATAAAGTGCGATGAATGTGTGTATGTGTGTGTGTGTGTGTGTATATGTGCAACTCCATACTTGAGCTCCTCCGTGTTGATAATGAAGGGTTGAATGTCAACCGTTCACTTTAGACACAGAATGGCGGCCACAAATCTTTTCCTGCACCTTTTAAATCTCTTCTTTCACCTCATTCATTCACAGGACGTCAGGATGCAACTTTACAGGACGGATTTTACGTGCATTAAATCGCCAAGTCAGGCCAAATTTATTAGCAATGTGTGTTAAGGCAAAGGACGTTTGGAATAGCGGAGAGAGAGAGTGTCGTTAGAGTCAATTTCCCACATATACACACACATAACAAGCAATCCATTTAGTCTTATAATCTGTGTGCCTCATCTTATGCATGTCTTATCTCATACAACAGATCATTTGCATCGTCGTGCATTTCTACGGCAGTACATGATGGCAATTTTTCATAAACATGTTGTTTGTTTAGTTAAAATGGTTACCTTTAATATCCACTAGGCTGTTTAAAACAGACCCCCCGGTGTTATTTCTCATCTACATCGTCTTAACTTCCACGGCCAGCGTTGTGCGTGGGTCGTGTGTATGTTGATAAAAGGCCGGTCTTCCACTGGTGTGTTCATGTGTCCCATCAGTGATCCTGACAGGGAAATCTGCTCGATCCATTAAAGCCGTTTTGTTGGCTCGCAGCGTGCACGTCTGGTGGGAATGAAATAACCCGAGGCGATGAAGTGCAAACACATCTCTAATGAGATGAAGATAAACCACAAACATCATCCCTGCACAGTCTAATCTGCAGCACTCGATTAACTCCCTGTACTCAGCCTTTGGAGATCTTCACTCCTCTCCCTCGGCGTCTTGCAGCCATTTTCTACAAAGTAACTCCTCAGCCGTATAAAAGTCCGCCTCCCTACTGTTAGCAGTTATTCACATTAGTAGCCTGTGTAAGGGCTGAAACACTTCACAAACAGCCGCTGAAAAAATCATAACTCAGACATTTGAAGCTGTACCCTGTGGTCATAATAACAACGTACGTCTTCATGCACTATACGTCTTACTTGCCTGTTTTTATGGAAATCCACACATTATATAAATCTATTTATATATATATTATATGTTCTTCAATAATAATAATAATAATAATCGCTCTTTAAACAAGTAAAATCAAAGAAACGGCAAAATGGTCCTCCAATCAATATTTAATTTCCAATATCCAAATAAGTCCACTCTTACTTTTCTTACTTGAGTGCAGAGGCTTTTTCTCATTAAAATACAGCACGGCAACAAAATGTGCAGCAGCGGTGCTTAGCGCATTAAATACTCTAGTGTCTTTTACTTCAGGGCCATTTTACCAACTGAAGCATTACTGTAAATGGATTCCATACAGAGCCGGTTATGAATACACACCCACGCAGACGCATCTCACAATTTACATCTATATGAGCAGCACAGTGTGAGCTAAATGTTACCGACGAAGTATTTGCATTGCAGTCTAACAGAGTCATCACGTTTATCATGATATACACAGCATACAGGTAGGATTCTTCTACTGTACACTCTTTTTACCGTTTAGTGTTTCATTTCGGAAATAGATCTCATCCATCTCATCTCATCCTATATCATCCTATCTCATCTCATCTCATATAATAATGTTAGGCACACACACAGTACCTAAACTGGCCTGATGTCACTCAGTGTGTCCGGTGCTGCAGCAACATTTCTTCAATAAGTAGTTCCACTCACATGAGGAGTTCAATGTGTGTCATGCGAGTGTGTGTGTGTGTACGTGTGAAATCAATGTCATCTTTTGTGTTTGATGGAGGTGAACTTTGAATGAACGCGTACGCACAGGTGCGCACACACACACACACACACACACACACACACACACACACGAAACACTGTTCACAATGATTTTGACCAGATTCAAAGACATTCTATATGATGAAAACTTATTACAGCACACAAATTGACTTCATAGGCGAGGACAGAATGTCACACGCGCATCAGTATAATCGTCGTGATGTCAGGAGGTCGTGTCACTCCTCTTTGTTCCACACACTACAGGATTTCTTTTGTGCAGACAACTTGAAACCCTGATTTCAAAAAGCATCGTACGCCTACACTTTCTGCAAAATCCTTCTTAAGGAACATCTGAAAGGCAAACGTTTTCAAAAAGCCTTCTCTTCGTGCACACTTGGTCGTGATTACAGACCAAATCACTGTTTTTTACCTCGGCAGAAAGTTTGCAGAGGTAGCTAGTCTGCAGGATGAAAGGCTTCACGTCTATTTCCATTTCCTGGTAATATTCATTTTCGCCCAAAACCTTTTTTCCCCCCCTCACTTGTCACATTACTTTTGCTGTTATTGGCTGTTAATGAAAGTCAACGTATGTTTTTGCACCACACTCTAATGTTGTCATGAGCGATTTGGAATAGTTTACAGATTAATTATTTGATCGTCGTCTTGACAAACTCAATATTCCGCTCCTAAGCTGTGCTCTATTAATAAAAACCCACATGATTAATTTTGGAGTGATACTACTTGCCAATGTCCATAAATGTTATGACTCTATTATCAAAATATCACTTCCTGGAGACCTTTCACAATAAAACCTTTCAAGGGGACTGTCTTTTATGTAGTTTTCATACTCTAAAGTCAAAGCAGACGTGCTCAGTTGTGCAAACTTAAATTCAATAGAGAAAGATCACATCAAGAAAATATCATTCCCACGGCATGTTCCAAGCTTTCTACTAAGTGGAAGTGTGGAATTTCCACGAGTTTACTCACTGTAATCCAAGCAGAATGGAGTTTGTGGTTATATGACATCAAATGACTCTTATGGTGCATTTACTTCAGAATTCATTCTATTTCCCATTGTGCATACTGAATAGAGGAAAACGGAGAAAAAGAAAATACATTGCCAGACATAAAGACATAGACAGGTGTTGGGATTGTCTCTGCATTGACTAAAATGATGTCTTCCGTGGGCTGGATGAGTTTCATTTGTTATGAAATGACATTTCAGGCGTGTAAGTCTGTGATTGTGTGTATTTGTTTCAAGGATTGCACAACCTATAATTTCTACTGAATACCAATCCCTCCAGCTGAAAAGACTTTCAAACCCAAACATTTCTCCACATTGTTCCATGGTGTCAAACTGAGGCAGAATAGAACATGCCATGGTTATTCCAACATTAATTGTACTTCATGAGTGATCGACACAAGGAACATGCTGATAAATGTCCCCATCTTCATTTCGTTATCTGTTCAGGAACTCCACATACTGCATGAAAGTGTCCATGTCGATGACGGTGGAGGAGAGCGACGAGGGGAAATGCTTCAGCAGCAGAATCCGTCACCTGGAGAAGGCCGAGATCACCCGCAGCAAAATGATCACCTGTCCGGATATCGACGATTATTTGGCTCCTTACAAACAACCTCTGATGACCTGGTACAAGGTAAGAGCCAGACTCCTCCTAAAGGTCAAGATGAAGGTGTTTTTAAGTCTCACACATGACCCCGATGTGTGTTACCGGTCAGGAGTGTGAGAAGGTTCAATGGAGGAGCTCCATCACTGTGAACACGACGCACATCTGGATCCCTGAGGTGGATGAGGACGACGGAGGGAACTACACCTGTGAGCTGCAGTACGGATCCAGACTGGTGCGAAGAACAACGCAACTCAAAGTCACAGGTAGGACGTGGTGCACGGATGATGTCATACATGAAGTCATCAATGGCGTCTGCATAAGATTGAAACAAGGAGATGGATTTGTCTTCATTACTTTTAACTTTTTCTCTAATTATAATTACATTCACGAATTATATGTGCATTTAGGATAACTGGCTTTACCATATAGGAGACCTAATGGACTCAACCTGTGGCAGGAATGTGTACTCTGCCTGCTTTTAATAGAAAATGGATCTCTTAGTGAGTCCACAGCATCCATTTGTTTGACAGATTCTCGGGCTCAGCAATACATCATTCAACAGCACTGCAGCACTTTGAAAGTTTCCTTGAATGCACAGTCGAAATCGACTCCAAAACAACTGAGCTCTGCTAGAAAATACCGGCGCGGTCCATTGTCCTCTGAAATACAGTATGTTCAGACTTTATTGTTTTGTGTTCGCAATTTATGTGCAATGCAAGCATCCTGGGTCAATGCAGGAGAGGAGATGTTTGGAAAAAGGATGTTTGATTGTGACAGACGAAGTCTACAGTCCGCATTGATTGGTTGCAGTTTTGCAGTTGGTTTTGTATTTAATAGTCCTGTGTGTGTGTGTGTGTTTCTGTGTACATTTTTCCACACAAAAGCAGTCATTCCATGTACTGTAGTGTAAATCGTAGTAAAGGAAAAAGTCGATGTTGATTCCATTACTGATTTATGCGTGTCCAGCGGTGTAACAGTACTTCACTAGAGTACTTACAGAAAAAGTATGTTTCAGGAGATGTACTTCAGTGGAGTTGGAATATTATAATGGAATATAAGTATTATATTTGCTTAACTATATATCTGAAAGAAAATCTATACTATTACTTTTTTTTTACTACATTTGTCCAAACGTACATTTGTTAGTAGTTCCAAAATGAGGTTAAAATATGCGATGCTTTCAATCTCCAGACTGGGAGATGTAAGACTGAAAACAAAGATTTGGATGTTTGGTGTGATGTTGCTGTGGGTTAAAATCCCAACATCTGTACGTGGAGTTGAGTTTCTTTGGTTTGAGTTCTTCCAGTTTGTGATGGATTGACTGCAAATAAATGTGAAGTTCATACAGAACTCTACAAAGAGGACTCTGGACAGTCCAGCTCATCGAATGTGTCCTCCAAAGATCATCTTGAAATCAAATTTGAAACTGAAGCTCGGCTTCATATTTATCTTTCAAGACATGTGGAGTGTTGGACAGGATTATCATTTAGTTCATCTGAAGACCATCACATAGTAGAGATGCCACTGAGAGGAACAGAAATACTTTTACCTTATCCCAAGTACCAAGTATTAGTTAAGTCTGTTTTCTGATGGGTCCATTTTACCTGTAGCCATTTAACAGCTGAAATCAGACCTGAACTGAAAAATGACACTGAGCTGGTGCCAAATTTCATCTGAAAGCACACAAATTTATTCTAAAACAACAAAAACATTGTGAAGTGTGTAATCAGCTGGATTACGCTGATGTAATTAGACATTAACAGGTTTGTCAACAATGGCTCCCGGTTGCGTCACATAGCAAACACATGGCAGTGCTAACAAAACGAATTAACCTTGAATGCTTTTACCCTTAAGATTCTGTCCTCGGCTGCTGTGAGTCACTTTAATACGGCGCGCTTTAAAGTGCTCCACAAATTCACATCATGAAGTTTTTATAACTTTCATACAAAGGTGGTTGACTTGATGCTGAGTAAATAAAAAAGTTATTAAACTGACGTAAACACCCATAAACACGTGTGTGTGTGTGGGTGTTTTTTGTCATTGTTGCATCAAGGTTTGCATTTTCAGGGCTGGTAGCATATGGGTATAAAGTAAATCAGTGCAGTTTGAACATGAATGAACAAAACGGCCTAAGTGTGTCTGTGCGTGTGTGTGCGTGTGTGTTTATCTGAGTGTGCTTGTCAGCTGGATGCAGCACCGCCGGTTGCTGTAAGACCAACTTATCTCATCCTGCTTTGGGAGCCAGGGTATCTCTCTTTTTTTCCCTTTCTTTTTCCTTGTTTATCTCAACTCTCTCTCTCTCTCTCCCCTGCTCTCTCTCTCTCTCTCTTGTTCTCTCTCTCCACCTCCCCTCCTTTGTGTTCTTCAACATTTAGCTCTTTGACTCCTGTCTCCATCTTTCCTCTCTGTTTCTACACGGAGGGCTTAGGGCAAATTCTCTGGTCATTCCAGGCCAGCGCTCATGACCCACTGTACAGTGTGTGTGTGTGTGTGTGTGTGTGTGTGTGTGTGTGTGTGTGTGAATATTTGATAGCTGCTTGGCTGCAGGAGAAATGGCCTGAAGGAGACGTCTTTGTGTGAGACTTCTGTATGCCAGCAGCACTTTTTGCTCCATGTGTCTCTGGCAGTAGAGGGGATATGAACACAGTTCCCACCCCAAGACGTCTCAGTCTGTCCCATTCCTTGGCTAAACGTCTCTGTCCTTGATCCTGTTGTGTCTCTTGGCAGCAGGTTTTATGGCTCTGCTTTCAACATTAAATTGACATTACAGTGAAGTAAGACATGGACAGAGCTGCTGGCTGATACACTCATTACACCCTGAATAGAGACGTGAAGGCTCTGGTAAGTTTGGGTAAAGTTTCGGGGGGGTATTTTCTAAATGTCACGCTCAGTGTGTTCCATTCTGTTCCCTTTGCTGTAACTTATTAAAACTTTATGCACAGCTTCTCATTACTTTCTCCACACCCAAGGGAAGTGTACAATTTCTAATGCGAGAGTAATCGCTCATATATGCTACGCCTTTCCCTGTCCGTTCTTAGCCCAGGGACATCATTCTTGAATGGAGTTTGAGAAGCCAATTTAGCTCCTTTCCCTTTTGTAAACAGGTTGAAACCAGTTAGCGTCCTCTGATTAACTTTGTACCGCAGATTGCCTTACTCCATCGTAGACGACCGTACGTCAGTTCGACCTGGGCTACTTGAGAGTCCGGGACAAACATTTGGAGTCAGTTTATGTGTGAACATGAGTCCACTGAGGTGTGAAGGCAAATGAGAAACCGACCGATTTGACTAGTAGAAGACGATGTTTTATCAAGTCGCATGTGAGACATCAAGGCATGGTAGTTCAAGGAATCTGGACTTGAAAGGGATTCAGCACGTATCCAAGGAGCTTCTTCCGAGTTTTGAGTCAGCGGTGGGAAGTAAATAGCATTTATCTTCGAGTGATGGGCGCAACGAGTCCCAAAAAAGGGCGCAAGGATAGCATTTTATCATACCAAATGAAACTGATACGATAAATGATAAACAATATTAAATGATGTTGTTTTTTTACTAGATCAGGATGAATAAATGCACCAATTCAAGCAGAAAATTCACAAAGTAAATGTGAAACTGTGAAGAAAAAACAATGCAGGCCTAAAGACAAGGGCGGTGTTCTCCAGAAACCAACCCCTCGCCTCCATCATCATCCAAACACTGATGCCATTCGCTGAAAAGATCAAGCGGGAGATTCTCTGAGACTGTCAAAGACCTCTTTATTTTTATTTTTTTTACGAAAGGAAGTTTCTGGAGAGAGATAGCAGAAAGGCTGAACTCTCTAATCTTGTTTATATATCCATCATGTCTTCACATTGGAGAACTCCATCAGCCCCAAGCTGCCTTCAGGAGCAATCTGCTACCTACCGCACCACACCACAGCTCTGTCTCTGTCTCTGTGTGTGTGTGTGTTCTTTCTCACGATGTGTATTTCTGCCCACCAGCCTGCACATGCAGACAAGAACAGTGATGTATCTCTCGTCCGTGTGGGTATGAATGTAGAGAAACGTCGGGAGAAAATCAACGGCAAAATGAAAACTTGTTACCAGCCGGCGGGCGAGATAGGAAGTGGACAATAAAATCGAATCATTCATCTGTTCGGATTTGGCAGTTTAAAAAATAATCACACCACATACCAGTATGGAATACACAAGCACTGTACTTGTGAAAACACCAGTTACTGCGTGTCTTCTTTAGAGCTGTCAAATTAACTCCGCTCACCTTGTTGATGTTCGGTCTGGAGTCTGGTGCTGCCTGCTAATGTTGAAAGAGTTTTGATTTAGCATTGATCTGTATTCATCTGCTGCTGTAATCTCACTCTGTAGGGGAGGTTTTGCTCTAACTCCAGCAAAAGTCACACTCAAACACAAAATTTGAGCGTAAAAAGTGATTTATTTTGCATTCAATCGCCATTAACTACACAAATCTTGAATTAGAGTTTGAATTGTTTGATTCCTCTATTGATTCCTTTATTCGTCTTTAAGGCCAAGTTTGTTATTGACGTGTACTACATGTACCTTTCACTGACTGGATGTGCCTAAGTAACAGCACATGGATCCTGCTGTGTTCAACCCTTTTTTTCTGTGTTATCAGTGTGTGGGCCTCACATCAAAAGTTGCATCTTGTTGTGTTCATTCTAGTGGGTGTTTTTTTTTTTTTTTTACATATACACAATATCAAAAAGGGTTCAGATACCTGTGAGTAGTGTTTTTTCTGTGTGTGTGTGTGTGTCCAGAAATATTGCTGTCACTTCTCCTACTTATTGTGTGTATGATGCTTGCGTGTGTTACAGAGTGTACATATAAGACATAAATGTAGTAAATCTTTCTTTTTTTGCACTGACACATAGCACGTGTGGCATGTTACATCCCCCCCTCTCCCCCTCTTATTTGCATTTCCATTTTGTATTCAGTCGAGCTCGACTGCACTGAAGTTGTGTGTGAGGTTGAGGCAGCGAAGATCAAGCAGCTCCATGCAAATATGATGTCAAGGATTACCAGGATTTGTGCTTGTGTCACCAACCTGCCCAGACCAGGTTAAACGCTCACAGATTTCATTCAATCTCGCCCGCCATGCGGCTGATTTGTTGGTAAATTGGATTAAGTTTGTGCACCTTCATTCAGAGTGTTTCATCATCATCTGTTGTTGGATGTTGGCTGTTTTCTTCATTACTTAATCCTCTGAGTTACACCACGGTCCTCGCATTCACGCCGATGCAGCGTTTACAGATGTTGTTAAGATGCTCCAGTTGTGTCGCTTTCTCTTGTGCCCCCACCGCCAACGTCATCCATATTTCACCAGCGTTTCAAAGTGCATCAGCAAAGTGCACAGGATTTAACCCTGTTGAGGTGTGTGTTGTGTGTGTGTGTGTGTGTGAGAGAGAGAGAGAGAGCGAGAGGGTGAAGAGGAGGTGATTTGCTACGATTTGAGGCATCTATAACATCGTTACAATAATGTTAAGCCTTGTTGGCCATTACACAAACACACCTATATATACACACACACACACATACACAGACACCTGGAGATGTTAAAAGATTTTTTTAAGTCTGCCTCTCAAAATTGTTATGTCTCACTATCAGTTCAGGTCTTCCTCTGTCTGCTCTAATCTTCATCTTTCTGTCTCTCACTCACTGTGACAGTTGTTCTTTTGTCCATCCATCTCTCACTTTGTGTGTGTTTGTGTGTGCGTGTGTGTGTGTTCTGGGCCCATGACCCAGTTAGTCTCACCTTCTAATTCGCTGTGAAATTGCCTCTGTTCTCCAAAGACAGAGGGGCTGATGAGGCTACTCCACCCAGACACATGCACACACACATGCACACACACATACGCACACAATCCCCATTAACGTGACTTTTCAGCTTCAATAGAAAGCAGGAGCGGTGAAGAGAGATGTTAAGGGACACACGGGCTCTCAGAGAAAGACGTAGGAGACAAACCTCACTGAAAACAGAATGTCTCAGTATTGTTTTGTTGAGTGTGTGAGGTAGAATTCTCTTCAAGCTGCGGCATTATTTACCGTAACGTTTTAAAGACGCATGATCTCTATTTTAGCATTCATTGTCTGGGTATGTCTCTCGCAGACCACATCGAGGTACTCTGAGCTTTCCAGAGCCTGCAGTGATGCAGATTTTCCTGCCAGGAATGTCGGCACAGTAGAAATCAGTAGAAACTGACCTGCAATATGTCACATTCTGGCAGTGTTTGGAATCATACATTCATCTCAGCTGGGGAATTCTTAAAATTCTCACCTTCATTCCTCCAATGACATGCAGCTTCACAGAATTGGATTATCTAGTCTGCCCATAGGTGTGAATGGGAGTGTGAATGAGTTGTCTGTCTCTGTGTCAATCCAATCATAGACTGGTGACCTGATGTACCCTGCCTTTCACCCAGTGAAATGAAATGAAATGAGTGGATGGATGGATGAATGAATGAATGAATGAATGAATGGATGATGGATGGATGAATGAATGGATGAATGGATGCTGCATGGATGTTCTGCTAATCTCTTATTTAAATCATCTCATTTTCATTTTTTTAGGATTTTCTGCATTGCATACTGGAGTGTCTTTACCTGAAATATTCTAATATGCTAAGATATCAAAATATAAAACTGCATTTCCATGGTGACCGCTTGAAATATGCCACGGATACGCAAGATTGAATTGGCATCACAGTTGATTAAATGTAAGTGGTACAAGTAGTGAATAAAATTTCTTTGTGTTTGCTGAGTTGTAAAATGATAGAATTAGGGACTAAATGTACCGTGGGACATTTGTCACATGGTACATTTGGCACAAAGTCACCAGATTCAGTCTGAAATTTGAAAGGTAGACTGAGAGATTAAATGGCATTAATGCCGATGGAGTTTGACGGCGTACTGATATGTTTTACAAACTGACTTAGTGACAAATTCATTTCCCAGTATAAGTAAGATATTGGAGCTGAGAGACGCTGATTCTTAGTGCGCACATTCCCAGACACACTCATGTCTGCTTATTGTTATTTTTAGGCTTAGAGCCATCTGTAGAAGTTGATACTTAACATGTAATCTGCCAATCAAGCTTTCGTTGCCATGGTAAATGATCACTTATTACTTGCAGTTTGCTTATATATATATATATACATAAAATTTAGTCTTATATTTTTGTATTTTGTCATATATGTGTGTAGAGTAATGAATGAGTTGCATGGTCCTTCATACAAAAAGGCCTGACTTGTTTTCAGTAGAATTTGGAAACATTTTCTGCATTCTCTACCTCTAGAGGGCGCAAGTTCGATGCCGACCTCTGCCCTTTGCTGCATGTCATCACATCTTCGCCTGTCTGTTCTGTCTCTCGACTGTGCCTATCATAATAAAGCAGATAAAAAACATATATATATTTATGACTGGTGACGTAGGAAACAGCGCCCTCTACTGTACCTGGTTGGTGCCCGAGTGGAATTCTGAATTCAGTAACAACATAAAATGACTTTGGATACATTTCATGGGCCTTTTTGCATTAGTAACCCGTCAATAATTGTTTATAGTACGTACAAATGTACAAAACGAAAACCTTGAAGTTGGGATTAAAACCAAGGAAATTTTGACTTCCCTTCAAATTCCCTTGATTCCAGTTGCACTGCCTCTCCTCCTCCTCCTCCTCCTCCTCCTCCTCCTCCTCGTCCTCCTCCTCCCTCGTGATCTATAAAAGTACCCTTTGTTCTGTGAAGAGCATTTTGAATGTAAAGCAAAGGTTACACTTTAACATTTATAATATTCTGTGGACGTCGTCTGGGACACGACTCTATCCACGATCACACTTTTCTTTTTCTTCTTTTTTTTCGCTCTGACATTTACTTGACCTGCTTAGGTTACAGCCGGCTTCTTCCTCCCCCTAAAGGTAACTTTCACACTTCCTAAACTTCATCCAAAATGTCCTTTGCGACCCGTGGACCAAGAAGATATGTGGTTTTATAGAAGATTATTCAATGTTGGTCCCAGCATCAGTTATCCAGCTTGGGAATATCTATGATTAAGTAAAAATAAAATTAAATGCCCATGAGAGGATGGGAGGTCATAGTTCACGATGACCAAAACCCTCTTTGCGTGACGATAAATCTGTTTCTGATTCTGACCTCTCTGTGGCAAGGCAATAGTTTCCCAGGATGGCTGAAAGGAATGCAAAGTTCAGAAAATGTTTATGGAAAAAAGAAGGAATTTGAGTTTAAAAAATATCACAGCAATCACTGAGGAAGGCTGTCACATTAATTAAAGCATCATGTCTATACACACACACACACACACACCGAAGGAGAGAGAGAGAGAGAATGGAAAGTTTAACCTTGATGCTCATGAAGAGACAGACAAGTGATTATGTGATGGATTTCAAATTTAGATAAAGTTCTTGCACTTTTAATTAAATTAGCGACGACGATAATTTAATCTCCATAATTTATATTTTTGGATTTTATACACGGCAAAATATGACATTAAAAAACGAACAAGTAATTAACTTTTCTGTCACACCTGCAAATTTGGAGGCTGAGAGTACAATAGACAGACAGAAAACGGATTATAATTTGTTCGGATTATTTTTTTGACGTTGACGTTTATCTTGTGGCACGACGCCTTTTTGGATCACGAGGTGTCTTCGTGCCCTTTGTTTCTTCTATGAGAAACGCAATTCAACATGATTCAGCCACTGGTCTGGAAAATGAGAGAGTCAAGAGGGACATCACACACACACACACACAGAGAAAGTTTAATATGTCCACTGATGTTGAAGAAAGACACAAACATGTTTCTCCTCACCTACAAACTCACTTCAAATGAAACTCAGCAGACCAGCAACGTTAACTTTCTTTCTGTCTCACTTTTCCTTACACGCAAACACACACACGCACACGCTCTCACACACACACACAAAAGCACGCAGCCAGCCCAGTGCTGAATTTAATTGCATTAGACAGCCTTAAGATGCAGACCCTTCTGGCTCTCACACATCGATACCTCTGACAGAGAGAGATCCAAGGAAAAACAACAAAAAGGACAAAACAAAAGTGATGGGAAGACGAGAAAAACAAGTTCACAGGGAAAAAGTGGAGCGATTATGCTAAGTTGTTTACAACAAGTTAGTCACATTGGGACACTGGCAACAAACTTTGTTTATTCGGAACAGACTTTATTGAACTTTTCCATATCAGTTATTCACAAAACACCATCTGCTTCCTCAAACTCAAGGATGAATCCCCATATATAGAGTATGATCAAATTAGTTTCCCATGCAGGTGCACACAAAAACCACCAATTTACTCTATCTATATACTGTATATAAATATTTTTAATCCATCATAAATGATAAGTGTAACCCTCAGGAAGTACTCTGATATCAAAAAATCTAATTCCTGGTCTTGTTTTGTGTGTGAAAGGTCTAAAATCTGTAACTAACACATGAGATGAGCTGTAACAATCAGCATGAAAATGAACTTAACTAAAGTGAGATGATGGAGAAGATACCGCTCATCTTTGTCCTCCCTCCTCTTCATAGATTCATAGACACATCCGAGATTACAATCTTGGGCCTAATCTCATTCAGAACGGTGACCATGAAAACCACCGTCTGCCCCAAATACGCTACTCAAAATCATTAAAGGAGCAAAGAGAGTGGCGAGATACGGCCTTTCAGCTGGAAATCCAAAATCCATTCCAACACATTATAGATATAGATAAGCGCTAGATTAAGATGAAGTCCCACAGTCAGATGTTGATGTAAACCATCATCCATCCACTTTTTAATAAAAGACTTAAAAAGCTCCTTGAGGACAGCAGCGGTTCACGTGTCCATTATGGACCGCCCACAGAGATGATTGTTCACATTTCAGCCGCTTGGACGGATGGTAAATTGTCTCCCCCCGCCCCCCCTCCTCATATTATCAGCCAGGACTGTGCGATCAAATTACAGCAGGTTGCTAATTGATTCCTCTTGCCACGGAGCAAAATGTGCCTCCTTGCAGCCATCCCATCCTCCCAACCTCCAACCTGCATCCAATCTGTTTTTCGCCCTCCTTCCTTCCCCCACTTTCATTCTTCTCTATGGGTCTGCGGTCTTCTTTCTTATTCAGTGTCTCTTTTCTTGCTTTCATTTTATTTTCCTACGTTGTTCATTCATTTCTTTGTCGTTTATTCTTCACGTTTTCGGCTCCTGCTGCTCACCTGGCGAACAGAGGAGTCTCTCTCTTTTTGAATCTCCTCCTCCATGTTTTTCCCTTTTTCCTTACAGGTGAAGGTGTTTTTTGGGGAGTTTTTCCTCGTCCTAGCTGTGGGCTCCTTCAGGAAACCGTTCTTATGCGGGCCTGTAAATCCTTTTGATACTTCCTGCGTCATACTGGGCGATACAAATCAACTTTTTTCATGGCTTTTCTCCAACTTTTTATTCCGCTTTTCTTCCCATTCTTCTGTTCTTTCTTCTTAAATTCCGCCTTAAATAAATCTGTAACTGTTATAATTACTCTATATACGTCAGAAATGAGTGTAACGTCATTTATTTATTTATGTAAGTTTATAATTAATAATTGTTATGAATCCACATATCGAAGCAGCTCGTTGTTTCTTCTGTTGGGTGTTGTTTGATGACAGAATGACTCAGACCATGTTGTTTACAGCAGTTTCTCTCTCTCTCTCTCTCTCTCCCCCTCCCTCCATTGGTTGCTCTTTAACAGGCTGTTGCATGACTCAGGGTGCATTGTTAAAATGATGTTCGTGCTATTTTTACCAGGACGACGTTTCTCACCCATATAAATCATTCAAAGTGAACGGAGAGACGGCGTCGCTCTGCATTTCTCTCTCTGCGTTTCTCTCTCTGCGTTTCCCTCCCTCAATTTTTCCATTTACCTTTCACCCATTCGTTGCCCCTCCCCCCTCCCTCTCCCTCTCCCTCCCTCTCTCTCCGTCTTTAGTCTAGACAGAGAGACTGACAATTAAATGAAGGGCATGAAGATGGGTGGCGGAGGACGTCAATAGAATAGAATAAAAAATAATAGATCTTTTTGCATATTTAGACAAGGAAAGGTTGAATAACAGATTGTAAGGTTTCTTTTTTAATACCCAGATTAAAAACTACAGCCTCAGTCCCCAGACTGCCTCCAACAGGTTTATTAGTAAGTAATTTGAATCCAGAACACACATTTGCTGCAGCTTTGTTTGTTTGCAGTGCATGGCTGGATGGATGACAACAAGTACTCCAACATTATTGGTTACATTTCATTTTCCAATTATTTTCCTTCTGTTTCTTGTGGAAAATTGTGGCTTCTACTGCTCCCAGTCTTCAAAGTTGACATTAAACGGTGTTTATCATTTCCAGACGTACCGTAGCTCAACATAACAATCACCACGGAGGTGAGGTACTGCCAGGTGCTTCCTTAAAAGTCTGTTGTTTTGTTTTTGAAATCGAATATTTAACATTTCAGCCTTTACACCTTCCATTATGCTGTGATCTCTGTCTCCGGATAGAATCTGGATATCATGGAATCCTGCAGTCACATGTGACTTTCCCCTCAGTGAAGGCTCATCTCAACTCATCTTATCTTGTCTTGTTGTGTCTTGTTTTGTTGAGTCGTGTCCTGTCGTATCTTGTCTCATATTTTTTTGTCATGTCTTGTCTTGTCCTGTCGTATCTTCTCTCGTCTTGTCTTATGTCTTGTCTTATGTCTTGTCTTGTCTTTTCACATTGTATCTTGTCGTGTCTTTTCTTGTCTTGTGTCTTGTCTTTTCTTGCTGTGTGTTGTTTTGTCACATTGTGGTGTTTCATGTCGTTTCTTGTCTTGTCATGTCTTGTTGCGTCGTATCTTGTTGTGTCGTGTATTCTCTTGTCTTGTCGTGTCTTCCTGCATCATGTTGTATCTTACCTCAGCTTTTATCAGCTGCACTCAGCTCTTGTACATTCCGAGTTTCCCCTTTCTCTAATTCAATTTGAATGGTAGACAAATGAACAGATTTTCACTCATCATTTTAACCTAAAATGTGCAGAAAAGTGAACTCCATCCTTCCCCTTTCCTATTACTTCACCATTCCTGGCTCAGACTTTAACAAACCGTTGCATTGCACAAATGAGGCGGCGGTTTAACTGTCTTTAACAGTCATATCCTGGGTTACATAATATAGTGGGAAGATACTTTTTGCTTCCTCAGACACGCAGCACTGTTTCACTCCGAATCGTTCCAATAATATAGACAAAATCCCTTTAAAATGATGATCTGTGCTTTTCCCCTCATACTGTAGTCCCTGAATTATTCAGAGGATAATATGAGGGCCGCTGGTTTTAAGCCAAAAGCGTCTTCTGCCCCGTTTTGTTTTCCCACAAGTATCAGAAAGTGTTGAGCTTCCAGCTCACTATCAAAAGGTTAATACTCTCAGAATGAATTCAGATATAAGATAAATCCTTCATATTGTTTGGCTTGCCAGGTATTTTTCTGCAGCCACGTAAAGAGAAGCAACATGACAGCTTAGAAAGAGGCCCAGAACAGTTAAAACCACAGCAACGTGTAAGAAAGTTGGAACGAATTAAATGCATCAGCCAAGGAGGTTTTACTGACAGGATTACACAAAAACATGCTGCTGTTCATATATATGGATCCAAGATTATTCTTAAATTTGGGAGAAAATAAACAATAATCATTTATGTGAATGCTGTTTTTGTTCAGCTGAAGTTGAAAATCTTTTTTTCTTATTTTGTTGTTTGGCTTTTAAATTCTGCATCCTTTTCAACATTATTTCCCCCCATTCGTTTTTGAACTTTTGCACCATTTGCATTATAATCCATGTGCTGTTCAGTGTGTGTTCACCACATACACACTCTGCTCTGTGTAGCATGGGATAAAGTGTGTGTATGTGTAAGTGTGATGTATTTGTCACTTCTCTAAATTCTCAAAGTCAGATAAAAAGCCAGAAAAACGGCACATGAGATAAATAAATGGATAAAAATGACACACACAAAGAGAGCGAGAGAGATGTTTGTATGTCAGTGTGCGTTTTCCACAATTTCCCCGCGTCCACATGTTGTTTTCCATCATTATCACAGATGCAGACAGTGGGAAATTCCGACATCTACTCAATAAACTGCCAGCGCGATCAGCGTCAACGTGTTCGGACTTTGACGAGCAGCATGACTAACACAAACAGCTGTTCGTCTCAAATATTCAGTCCAGCAAAAGCACGCAAGACTGCTATTCTGCAGCTTCTCTGCCCACTGTCACACTGTTTCAAAACGCTTTGGTTTAATGACTTTTTTAGATTTTTAGAAAAATAGAGGGTAAAATGTGCCAATATTCCTGTTCCAGAGGCCATCACCATTTGACATCACCATTTACACTTAAAATGTAGATAATTTCTTTCCATATTTTTCTCTCATTATTTTAAGTACATATATAGTTAGTATACTGTATATTGGACATTGTCAAAAGAGCAAAATTTGAACTTGATACCTGTATGAGTGTATACAGGAAGACACACCACATTGAAACGTTTCACAATAGAAATACAGTAGACTGTAAACTTCTCCTTTAAATCCTGCAGAGTTTGCCTTCAGCAAATTAATTCAATTTCCAGGAGAGAAAATACAGACTTAATTGTGAGTGTTTAGTCATAATTAGCTGGTCATTGAGCAGTGATAATGAACAGCTGGGCGTTCATTACCCCATTTACACATATTACATGGCGACTGACCCAATGCATTCATTTAGAGTAATACATTCAAATTTAGATTTTAAATTCAAATGAATATAAGGGAAAACTCTTCTTCTACGGTCGAATTAGAGACGGAGTGTGTGAACCCTATGGGGATACATGGAATAATAAAAGTGTTATGTATGTGAAACAGCTCTGTTGTGATAAAAGAGGTACTCGGATTGTACACACGGGTTAATCAGGATAAAGTACAACATAGCAGCGTATTCATGTAACATTTGGTTAGTTATGTAGAGGATAAAGGTCAAACTGTAATGGGCCAATGTTTCCTTCCCAGGCTTGATATAGAGCCACTACAAACTGTTCAATTTAATGCTTCTTATAGGGCAAGACGAAGAGACAGAACATGCACGCACGCACACACACACAGCTTTATAGCAAAGTTAAAGTACCAGCTGGTCACATTTCTAAGTGGCAAAGCATCCAGATTTATTGCTTAATTATACTCAGCGGACACACACACATACACACATAGACACACACAGAAAAGAGGAAGAGCTGAATGAAGATATGATAGAATGCAAACACGCACAGTGGGAACATTCACTTCACATTCACACATTAGTTATGAAACCTCTCTCTCTCTCGCCTGTTTTACACTACATACGTAATATGAAGACCTTATTTAAACCCTGAATCACTGAAAAATGAATTTGTAATGAAGAACAATTCGAGACCAACAATTCAGGGTTATTTAGAGGACTTTGGATGTATTTTAAGGGGGCTTTTCACCGATGGAATCCATTAATAATAGAAAATACAACTTCCAAAATACAATACAAATGCATTTTCCAGTTTGTAATGAAGTTCTGTTGGAGAAAAACCTTAAAATCTATTTCAGAAATATTTATTTTAGTCTCAAAATATGGCCTTTTCCTTAAAATATTCAGATTTTATTCTTGTTACATTACAATGAGCCCTACTTTTTTAAGATGGATCATTTCATACAGGTCTCCCCAGATATATTTGGTATCTTTGAAAGTGTTGGCCCAAGTGTTCGTGAAGATGGGAAACGTAGAACCACATTCATTACCGTGAGCCTTTCAGGTCATGTTCATCATTTATTTCAATCATCTTGAGATCTTCAAACTTAAGTGAAAATCATCTGTTTAGACATGCAAAGTCACATCCATAAACCCAGATTCTGTTCCTCTGCTGCGTACTACTTGGCATATTTCTTCATGCAGTGCACAGGAAAAGCTGTCTGGGATAATCAAGCATGAGAAAGTTGCAGGAAAATTCAACACAGACAGATTAAACAGGATGAATAGTGAAACTGATCCACATTTACTGAAGCTATTCACTCGTTTGGAGCGCAGCTGTCCTTCCTTCTGAGGCGATTTAGCCCGAATCACAGAATCCCTCAGTCAAGCTGTGCAAAATGGACTTAGTCAGGGCTTTAATGTTGTGGCTGCAAACATGAAAACTAGATGCTAATTCTTTATTTGTGTACTTTTTTTGAACCTGGATTTATACTGCAAACTCTCCAATTCATACTAATTTATACTAGAGGAAAGGAAAAATCATGACAGGGATTACTATTATTATTATTATTATCATTATTATTATTATTATTAGCACTATTATTATTATTGTTGTTGTTGTTATGAACAAACTGGTTGCCAGAATCATCCTTTATTTCCTCCCATCTCATTCTCTCTCTCTCACAGACATCTTCCCTCTCCGCGTCTCTCTCTCCCCTCCCCTCTGTCTTCCCTCTCTCTCTTTCCCTTGCTCCTCCCGCTCACCTTCTCTGTCTCCCCCCATCCTCCTCCGTCCTCCTCTTCCCTCTATCCCTTCCTCATCTGTCCTTCCCCTTCTCTCCATCTCCCTCTCCTCCATCTTCCTTGCTGGGAGATTGTGTCAGAGCTGATAAATGTTGGAAAGATGTTGTGCAGAGGTCTCACCCTGGGTGGCACAACTAAATAAGTGTGTGTATGTGTGGGAGGGTGATGGGTGTGTGTGTGTCACATCGGGTGGCTCCAACTAAACAAGAGAA
The DNA here is from genome assembly GCA_900303265.1 of Brotula barbata. Taxonomy (NCBI): domain Eukaryota; kingdom Metazoa; phylum Chordata; class Actinopteri; order Ophidiiformes; family Ophidiidae; genus Brotula; species Brotula barbata. The sequence continues at coordinate 31,628 of OMNV01006956.1, forward strand.
GTAAATGTCTCAAGTATTTTCCGATACACACCCCCTGCCAACTCTCTCTCTCTCTCTCGCTCTGTCCGTGTGTGTTTTCAGGCTGTCCGTCAGTCATAGCAATTTGCAGTCACTGTACCTGTTTTATGAACAAATGGATGAATAAATAGATGGAGGGATGAATGAACAAATGATTTTGTATTTACCTTCAGCGTTCTCTCAGCTGTTTCACATTAAGGTACTCTTGATTGTGTTGTCTTGCATTGAATCCATCCTAACTTTTTTGGGAAGTGGACATCCACAGTGCAGGGTTCAGGGTTCAACTGCAGGTCTACAGCCTAGTGCCTTGGTTAAGGGCAATGGCAGGAGCAGTAACTCAACTTGGCATACATAGGGTGAGACTTTACTCATGCAGTGATGCTGAGCTGGTTCAGCCTCTTTTTCCCCCCCAGTGATTCACCAGTTCATCTAGGTTGGCCGTATTGTGAGGGGACGTGTCTTAAAATATTCACCACTTCATCAATAACTGCAGCGATTCACACCAGTATGATATCTCAATACGGCCTTCAGGTTGCCTTCGGATTCTGCCAATAATTCGAAACGCA
>OMNV01006956.1:32232-42286 GCA_900303265.1 Brotula barbata
CCCCCTCGCCCCTCCTTCCCCTCCCCCCTGGCCTCACCTCAGTGTATTAGTCTGGCATCAGTGCGGTGCTCTGAAAATTAAGGTTCGTTTTGGAAGGCGACTCCCAGCGAAGAGCTGCTGGGACCAGATTCACTGAAACCAGCGAACTTAGATTTTGCTGCCATTTTGTGCTCCGTCAGAGTACGGCAGCTTTATTGATCGATTGGCTGAGTGACATGATTGGTTGATGGTTGTGGCACTTACATTGAAAGTATACCAATATATACATGTGTGCATGTGTTGGTGTGTGTGCCTTTAACCTACTGAACTTCAGAGTGGGCTAGAACATTAAGCTGTGAGCATTTTCACGTGTGTGTGTGTTTTTCCAAGACACAGTAGCATTGACCCCTATTAAAGAGTATTAATAGGCAAGCTAAATGTTCAGCATGAAAATCCTAAGCGCTTACGGCCAAGATAATACACTGTTAAAGAATCTGTGTGTGTGTGTGTGTGTGTGCGTGTCTCTAAGGTGTATCAGGCATTCATTGCATTCCGTCGTTATAATAACAGAATCAAGTGGACTTGCTTTTTCATCTCTGAGACCGTGTCGTTCATTCGTGTAGCTTCCTCCAGTCAGCGGGCGTTAAACCTACGACTTTCTGCCCAACGAGAGCGGAAGCAGATGAGAGTGAATAAACACAGTCATCCCGTGTGTGGTTGGAGTGTAGGAGTAGTAGCTTCACTTTAAAGCTCCTCCCTCGATAACGGAAGTCAAACTGCGGGGTCGGCTTCAGAGCGGCGGCCCCGGATCGGTGCTCAGCTCCAGGGCAAACTGGCCTCGAGTCCCAGATACCGACAACCTTTTAGAATATTCACCAGAGTGTGTAGCCGCTCTGAGAAGATGACAAAGAGTGATGTGAGGTGAAACGTTCACCCCATTTCACTCCAGAGTTTGATCCTCCAACTCCAACACAAAGCTGCTAAATTGATTTGACAACATGCAAATGTGTTTGATAGCATCACATGGTCTAATCGAGAGCAGCCGGATGATGTTACAGACATTAGGATTAGTTAGAGTTTTTTTGGGTTTTTTCAAAGTTACACTTGGATCTCTACGTCGTCCTTATCAGTCTAAAATGCAAATTAGCACGAGCAGGGAGCGACGAGATATTATTTCCCCAAATTTTTGTGTTGGTGTAAAATTAGGACACATTTGTTATGAGGTGGTGAGTATTATTAATTTATTTATTTTACATTTTATAGTGGGACTTCAGACGTCATCTACTTCCGGATCTTGAAAATGTGTCATTTTATGTCACTGAAGTCCACCTCTGGATGTGGACACATGTCGTTTTTATCAGCGTGTCCATTTTATTAGCTCGTATTTATTTATTGGATTATATTTATTCTCTCTCTGTGTATTATTGCATTTCTTCCATGTAATTTTATTCTTTTCCTACCCATGGGTCCGGGACGTTTCTCGTGTGGGCCTCTGAAGCCCTTTGGAGTAGTGTGTGTGATATTTGTCTTCATAAATAGAATTAACTTCAATCGGTGGGTTCCTGTGTATTGTCATCCATTACATCCTGGATAATGTCTGGATGGCTAAATTACATTACTCGTCTCTCAGACGAGACGCCCGTACTGAATATTTATTGCAGATTGGTGTCTTGGTTTTTGGAGAAATAGTCAATAAATCCCCTGTTGTTCTAATACCATAACAAAAAGCTCAAAATCTGTCACTTTTTGAGATATCCCTCTTACAAATAGACAGATAAACTGTGAAAGTGTCTGTGAAAATATAACCTCTTTGGCAGAGGTAATTATGGGATACACTTGGCTGTGAAACCTGCTGTGAAGTGGTTTAGGCTAAGTGTGCACCGAGTGTGGGTTAAGGACTGTGTGTTGACATTTTTTAGAAATGGGACACACTTGGCTACTACTTGATGGTGCATTAATGCACACTTGAGCGTGTTGAGACCACAGGTGTAGGTATTTGAGCAGACCCAGTGTTTACCAGGGACTTTTCACTTGAAGTTCAGTTTTGATAGTGTGTGTGTGTGTGTGTGTGTGTGTGTTTCTTTCCGTGCACGCCGAACATCTTTGTGATCTATTCCCCTCGTGGTGATGGACGCACATGGTTGCCAAGTAATCGCTCAGACCTCCTCCACCTCTATAATCTGCAATATGTTCAGTTTGGCATTTGCTAATATTTGATACCTTTGGGGCACCTCAAAGAACACACGCACACACAGGCACACACACATTTGCAATATGGTCTGTTTGGCAGATTGCCAGAAAGTCGGTACCTTTTGTTCTTGTCCATTTGCGCACAAACACGTGCTTACTTGCTTTTGCCCTGCAGTACTTATGAGGACCCTCACTGCATTATATTCATAATCTATTACCCAATCCCAACAAATCCAAATTAATTGTCACTCATCTCATTTAATCCCACTCCTGGGTTCACCATTGGACCCCTGAAGAAATGGAAATATACTATACCAAAAATGTGTTACTTTTCTATCATTGCGAGGACACATTTGTCCAAGCGTGGCACAGGGTGGCACACACACACACTCTCACACACACAGAGATAGTCAGACAGACAGACAGGTGTAGCATCAGCCCATATGTTGACATGGTTGCAGGGCCAACTCTCTGGTGCTCTCATTATTGTATCCAGGTGGACTTTTTAGCCTCGCCGTTTCGGGCACCACAGCCAAGTGTCTCTCTCTCTCTCTCTCTATGTCTCCCTCTCTCTCCCCTGTCATTTCACTCACTCATTATTTATAGCAGCTCATGTCTCGTGTACGTGCATCTGTAGGCTTTCAGCTGCATTCTAGTGAGATGGGTTTTTTGTCTGATAAAAAGAGACGTACTCAGAAAGAAAGAGGTCAGATAACTGCGAGCAAAGGACTGGCAGTGTGTGTGGGTTTTTGCGCGTGTGTGTGTGTGTTCACCAGGCTCCACACAGAAGTGTCTCACTCCTTACTAGGCCTGTCACTGCCACACACACACACACACAGACATAAGGATGCAGGCATACGCACTTGTCTCCTAATATTGTCTTGTTGTCTAATATTGTCTTCTGTGTACCATCAATGTATTAAATATGCATAAACTAATATACCTATTTTCCAAAACATGTAAAATAAGCTGATTTGTCAAGTGATGGCTAATTTGATCTGTTGGACAGGACCTGCCCGGTCCCTATTAGCCGCGTTCAGCCTGCTCCAGCTCCACTGTATTATGGTCTGGTTCGGTTTTGGCTGTCCACTGATTGACCAAAGCGCACCAGCCGACAGCAGGATGTGGAAATAATGAGCACACGCTGTGCAGAACCCGCACACGCTGACAGTTTGATTGTCATTCTTCTGTGTTTAGTTTCTCAAAATACACATTTTATTCTGGTACGTCATACGGTTTGGAGGACGGATTACAGACGGTAAATACATGGAAAAAGACATAAAACCATGAAAAGGATGACAAATAGTTATAATAAACACATAAGGGGGGATAAATGGGTAAATGAGTGTGTATGTTGGAGTTTGTGGTCAGCTTTAGACAGATTGTTTGGCTCGTTCACACACAGGGCAGATTTGGCTTGGCTTTAAAGTCAAAAAAAGGAACTGGTTTCCAGCCAGTGGCTCCAAACCAGTTTAACTGTGCCGCTGGTGTGAAGCCATGACAATGTTTACCTCATCTCCCAGCCAGTGAAGTCAAGTCTGCCACATTTAGAAGTAAAGTTAACAGAGTAAAAGGTAAGAGAGAGAGAGAGGGAGGGAGAGAGGAGTGACTCCAAACTGCAGAATGAGGGATTTTTGGAAGAAAAGGCAGAAAAAAAACAACAAACTGAGACTTTTGGAAGGAAAAAGTGGTTTTTTTTTTTCCTGCAGGTATTTTTTTATGCTCGTTTTCATGAATGTTTATGCAGACAAATTAAGAGACGTTGACGTGTCTCTGTTGATGTATATTGTCGGTGATATTTACAGTGAAATGGTCTAGTTTTAATATTTTAATAATTTAGTAAGTCTGCTTAGAAGAGCTGACAATCCAAAACTGACTTTAATCACGGTAAGAACTACAGATAAAGTGTTGTTTTGCTCTCGTGCCTTCTTCCTCTCCCTCACTTTCTTTGCATATAATGTTGTAAAAAATCATAAATGTCAAAAATAATTGGAAGAAAAGTGAAAGTTTTTTTTAAAATTTAAGACAAGAAAAAGAAGCATTGCTATACTTTCAGACAGTCAGACAGCCTCTCCTCCTCTCTCTCCCTCCCTCCCCCTCTCTCTCTCTCCCTCCCTCTCTCTCTCCCTGTCTTCCTCTCCTTGTATTTCATTCACTGAGTACAGAGATAAGTGAATATGAAACAGACATCATTATGTTTTTCACTCCTCTACAAACACAAACCTAACACCCTATAGCTGTGCAATGAATATTAACGTGCCTCTATGTGCGCACACACACACACACACACTCGTGCGGATTCCATTCCGATGAGCAGTCTTAGCACAGTCATCAGTTTCGTCTTCACTTTTTCAGCACAGTTCATTCCTCCATTTTGTTTCAGTGACATTATTAACATTTTACATTTTCATAAAACTAAAACTTCGGTTTGAGTATGCCTCAGCAGTTTTTTTTTTTTTTTTTTTTTTTGTTATGAATAAAAAAAATAACACTCTTGCCTTGGAAGACTCAGCTCTTCCTTTCTCAAAGAGCTCTAATTCCAAAGAGTTTCTTTTTCCTCCCAGCCTGATGTCACAGCACAAAGGTGACTGTTTTCAGAGGCCACGGCGTGCTCCAGTCGAGTCACAACCCCTGACAATGACTGCGTCGACGTAGCCAGATCGAAGTGAATAATTTGAGGAAGAGCAGTCCCCCTCCCTCCCTCACCCACCCACTGACTCATTGGTGCAGTGGTAGAGTGTCTGTTTCACAACTGGGAGACTGGGGTTTGAATCCCAGCCCTGTTTCTGTTTTAACTGTACAGGAAACACTGGTTAGGTTGTATAATATACGCCATAATTATATTATATTCATTAACTGTTAACCACTTAAATAACTATGGTTGGTCATTGAGAAAAAATAATACACCTCCTGACCCCCCCTCTGATTTTGTTCAGCATAATACATATTCACAGATCCTAATCCTGAATCTTCCTGCTGTTTGTAATGCAAATGAAGACGTGCGGATCACTGCAGATAGGACCGATGTCATATCATCTGCAGACAGATCAGGTGGGCGGAGTCTCAAATTCAGCACAGCCCCACCCACACGTGGTGGTTCAGGATCCCAGACACCTGCATCTACCGGTGCAGAGACGGTCCAGGTGAATTCGAGTTTTTTAAGAGCGCCGTTCATTATCAATGGAGCAACTTGGCAAATCATGAGTCGCTGCACAGATTCCTATCTTGTCTGTCAGATCTCATCGGTTTGGAAAGAAGTTTTACCAGCGTGCTCTGACCTGCCCGCGTGAGAGGGAGAGTGTCGATTTTTGGAGCCACATCTGAAGTAAATCTGGGGTGGAGCAGGAACCTCAACAACCTTTGGAAAGTTTGAATCTCATTTCCAACTCAAATGGACAGGCACTCTAACTTGCGAGAAAACGATGATGATGAAATAATCCGGGGATATTACTTTTTTGTCTGTCAGCTACTGCCTGTCAAAACACACACATAGCCACACACACACATAGCCACACACACACATAGCCACGCGGGCAGACACACACAAACACACACCGCAGTAGCAGCAGCAGCAGATCAGAGCATTGCATGATGAGAGATAAAATATTCACAGATGGTTTTAGCTGAAGAGGCACATTCTATACTTCACTTCATCTTTGGGCACACACACACACACACACACACTCCCATACACACACGCACATGTATGTAGATGCACACACGTGTAGCCGGGGAGGCTTCATAAAAGGTTTATACCCGGAGACATTCATCGTCAGCCTGCTCCGCCTAAAGCCCGGCATCGTCCTTCGTTCACAAATCTGTTTGTGCGCCATGATAATAATTCAAAAACAAATGAACCTGCCACATCCAGGCAGCGACACGGCTGCATGGATTCCTGGAAGTCTAGACTGACAGGAGGCGATGTGTAAAATGCAAATCCTCCAGATCATGAGAAGAGTGCGGCTCGTGTTTTCATCTGCTGAGCCCTTGTCGCTCAGGTTGATGGTTCTTTCATTTATTTGAGTTAGAGAGCAGCAAAATGCTACAGATGGCTCAGAAAGCAGTCAGATCTATGATGTAATAGTTAGAGTTAGAGTTCCATTTAGTTGGATTCAGTGGTAATAACCGAGCTCTGCAAAGTTGCAAAACTTAGGACTCATGTCTGTAAAAATGTGCCTGGAAGACGAACTCGGGGTTTAAACTTTAACAAGTTTACATCAACACGTAACATTTGAATTTACCCGTCACGTCTGACTGGACAGTCAGTGACACAGCTGACCAATCAGAACAGAGCAGATGTTTCAAGAGGAAGAGGATAAAAGACGCAGTAACCAAAGTGGCCTGTTCTCAATCAGTGTGCACAGTGGTGAGTGAGTGAGTGAGTGGTATCTAAAGGACATTGGACAAATTATTTTGGGCTTTTTCATTTATTAGTCCATTATTAAGTCCACATTGTAGAAAAGAAATAGATTCCTGAATTAAAATAGAAAATGAAAATATGTCTGAAAAAGTAGCCTTTAAATGTCGTTCATAAAGGTGGTGACCTTGTTGATAATGTATTGTGTCATATGTTTGGATGATGGATGGGAGGAGATATAAAAATGCCAAAAAGTATTGATAAAATAGTATCAGAGATTCAAGTACAAGCCAGACTATGGACACACACATACACGTTCTCACCCCTACACACCCTTTGTCACAGTCTTTCAGGGTGATGTAACCGTTCTACCTTCACATACTTCCATACAAGACGTTAACTTCTATATGAATGATTACACAAACATCACTGCAGCAAAGGATCCAGGGCCGATTCCAAAGCAAGAATCCCCTGCTTTAGAAGTCCGTGCACACCACTGCTCTTGAATATATAATGCAGCACTCTATATACCTGAGCGTAGCACTCTTGGAGACGTGTCTGTGTGTGTGTGTGCATCACTAATCTGATGTGTGAGATGATGAGAGCCAAGAGCATCGGTCTTCACTCACAGCAGCAACCTTCAAACGCTTTTTTGTCTTCTTTCGTCTGTAAACACCGGGAGTTGACGTTGTCTGCCATGCGTAAAGATATTGGAAATGCATGAGGAACAACTTGTCTTTTGAAATTTACATTTTTCTGAAAGGCTGGACCCAGTCGGAGATTTTTGGAGCCACATAAATTGGACGCCGACGAAAGGAAGACGGGAAGAAACTTTTCAACCGAGGGCTACTGTTTACAGTGTAACGAATTTCATACACTTGGTGAAACAAATTGACCATAAGGGATGCAGAACATACGACAAGTGCCTCTAAATGCTGTTTTATTACATTTTGAAGCTAAAACAGAATTAAGGCGTCTCTCCGTGCACAGCGGAGGGAGGCCCACAGCGCCACAAACCGTACAGGAGTGCAAAATAGAGGCTTTGCATCATTTCCCAACTCTGCAGGAACATGATGAGTGATGAAATAACAGCTTTTCTTCAGATCCCAAACCTGCTAAAAGTCATTCTGACTTCCAGAACACAAACTAGCAGATTAACAGGACACGGCCGTCATCCCGCTGGGAGCCGTGCGGAGGCTTTTTGCGTCAGGATAAAGTTAGTTTGTTGTATTTCTCATTTATTTGCTGGTGGTAGAAACACTTTTCAGGAGGATAAATGTTTGCCAGAGGTGACAGGAAACTACAGCCTCATATTTTTCAGAGAATTTTCTATTTCTGGTGTTGATATCAGCACCACGGGCCTCGTAAAGCTTTGTGTTATTTCGATATAAAACTTTATGCTCACAGGAGAAATTCTGGTCTCCATCAGTGCAGCACCGCCATGCACGCTGAGTGAAATTAATGTGATTGGCCAACTGTATCGTGCCCCACACACACACACACACACGCAGAAAAACCAAAACTTTTAGTGTGCCAAACCACAACCGTGTGACTGTAAGTCTGTCCTTCCTTTTGTCTGTTGCTCTAATATCTACACCTCCTATTATCTTACACACAACTCATCATGTGTCCACTTCAGCCAGCAAGAGCAGTAAACAGATAGAACCACTTGAACAAAGTTCAACAGATGTGTGTGTGTGTGTGCGCGTGTGTGTGTGTGTAAGAGAGAGCAGATGGGGACAGTCTGTGCATGAGGGGAGGCCACGAGTGCTTTCTAAATGCTCTTCATGAAATGACCTGAGGAGTTCGGGGAGCAGACGTTTTGGATTGTGTCCAGTCTCAGCCTCCCGTATATCCGCCGTATACGCTGTCACGGCTAAAGCCTCTCGTCGCGTCGAGTGTGACGCTGGGGGAAATACTTTCTTCTCTCCGCAGCTTTTAAGAGCTTTAAAAATTTAAATCTTCCAAAAGCTTGAAAACATGTACAATAATCCAAAGGAAAAGTGAAAATGATAACAGTAACCCGCCTGTATGACATTGTGTGTTTTATTATAATTGTGTGGTTTCGGTCCACATCATTTCTATTGATTTTTCATGTCTGTTTTTTATATTGACTAACTTTGGCTTTTACATTCAAATCGATATCTCTTCATCTACATTATTGATCTTCATTAAGAACAGATGAGGTGTACACCTTTTCATAACCCTTTGTAAGTGTGTGTGTGTGTGTGATTGTCTGCATTTAAAAACAATATTTCAAAATGACAGATATACACTAGACAACATTTAACCCGCACAAGTATTCCACTGAATTGATGTCTAAGACATGTTTCTTGTTAAAATGTAAAGGTTTGAGTAATTACCCATCATGCATCATGGCAGTGTTGACACCAGGCCAGGGGACATAACCCATCGATCAGTGAGCATGTGTGCGTATGGGTGTGTTCCCTGTAACTGTTGCTGCGTGTGTGTGTGTGTTTGTGTGGGTGTGTGATAGATACTCTCACCTCGTTCTCTGGCAGTCATCTCTATCCTTATTATGTCTGTGTGTGTGTGTGTGTGTGTGTGTGTGTGTGTGTGTGTGTGTGTCAGAATGAAGGACTATGGATTCTGTTATTGCCTCCCAGTTTACCACAGTGCTTGTTTCACCGAAAATTTCAGAGAAGTACATTTAAGGAACAGATTGTAGCAGTTTTCTCAGATACATTTGAGGAGCTGCCAAACGTGTGTATGTGTGTGTGTGTGTGTGTGTGTGTGTGTGTGTCTGTGTAAATGATGTTTTTAAGGTAAAAAATGAAATGACTTGTGGAGGAGGAGGAGGAGAAGAGGGACGAGCTCAAATGACAAGATCCGTTCTCAGGAAATGAAGTGATATTTAATTCAGAAAATTCACAGCCTAATGTGTGTGTGTGTGTGCAGTATGTAAATGTGTAAATGTATAGTTTAATGATTGAGTATGACCTATTCTTACCTCTCATGTGTGTATAAATGCATATTAATGATTGAATCCGTCCTGGACAGTGACGGTGCATTGAGTGATGATGGTTATGAACAAGTTCATTATTAGAGGTCTTATCACCTCTCAGCAGACACAGTTTCACACACACACACACACACACACACACACATATAGAGAGAGAGAGAGAGAGAGAGCGAGAGAGTGAAAGTGAAAGAGTGTGTGTTTCTTGTTCAGGCATTTGTCAGCATAATCAATATTTTGGACACAGCTGATTTGTACAAACATATTTTTAGCACCAAAAACTCACATTGTTCATATCAGATTCTTCTTCTTCTTCTTCTTCTTCTTCTTCTTCTTCTCCATCTTCTTCTCCTTCTTATTCTTCTTCTTCTTCTTCTTCTTGGTCTTCTCCTTCTTCTTCTTCTTGGTCTTCTCCTTCTTCTTCTTCTTCTTGGTCTTCTCCTTCTTCTTCTTCGTCTTCTGCTCCTTCTTTGTCTTCTTCATCTTCTTCTCCTCTTTCTTCTTCTTTTACTTCTCCTTCTTCTTTTTCTTCATCTTGTTCTTCTTTT
>OMNV01006956.1:43880-57300 GCA_900303265.1 Brotula barbata
TACGAGTCCCCTAACTGATTTAAATCAACTAATTAGAATTAGTAACTGCACACACACACACACACACACACATATACATACAGTTATGGTTGCGATGACAGAAACAGCAATACCAGGTGTTGGCGTACTCAAATGGCTCTCCAAGCTACCAAACTCTCTCGTCAAAGATTTTCCATAGCACATATGTGTGTATTAGCACAGCTGATCATAATATAATTCATACTACTATACTATAGCTCTTTGTCATTATTATTGTTGCAGAAATTTTTGTTGTATATCCAAGTTTCTGCATTGTGTTTTGTCAGTGCAGGTGTCAAACCTGGAGAATGAGATTTGGTTGGGTTTTGCTTTAAGTGTGAAGTGTCAGGGAACACTTAAGGTGTCCGTGTACACAGTACACTTTATCCAGTTATATTTGCTCAGCGGGTGCCTGTCATGTTCCTCCTCATCAAGTGGTGTTCTTCTTCACTCTGCAGCCTTTTCCTCCTCCTCCTCCTCCTCTTCCTCTCTCAACAGAGCTCCTCATCTTTAATTTATGTCTTTAATCGTTCAGCTCTATGTGAAGAGTTAAGGGAGAGTGCTTGTTTCAGCCATCAGGGTGTCCCTCCAGTGTGGCATTGCTCCGGAGCAGATGGTGTCTATGCTAATGATCTACACTGTGTGTGTGTGTGTGTGTGTGTGTGTGTGTGTGTGTGAGAGAGAGAGAGAGAGAGATGGAGAAAGAGAGAGAGAAGGCAAGAGGTGTAGTTTGGTTTAATGTTTCTTTCACCTCAGCGATAGCACCAGGGTCGCATTAAAGCCCATCGATCTCACACGCACGCACGCACGCATACATACACACACACACACACACTGGCTTTACACAGTGTGCTTCCCCCTCAGGCTCGGGCTCTCTCCAAAGAGTTGGTGTTTCATCAGAAATAAACAGATTTTACACAATGCAGATCATTATAATGGTATTACTGCTGAGCACGGCTTGCATCATCTCTGCCACGAGCTCAGCGTTCTGAAGGAGGGAGAGAGAGAGGGTGAGCGAGCGAGAGAGAGAGAGAGAGATTCACCCTTCACACTGTTAAGGTGATTGGGAGGTGAGATCGAAATGCTTGTTTACCTTTGTTTCACTTTGCCAGATGACTGAAATCAGCTGCTGGTGTTGTTTTCAGTTCGACCTGCTGTGAGACCTTTGTTACATCTACAGTTATTACACTCTATTACAACGTTTACATCGTGCTTATTCTCAGCACATGTCCAAACGATCAGTACCGATGAAACTATTTATTGACACTGATCGATTGATTGTCTGGTTAGAAACAAATGAAGACTTTTCGACGTTTTGTTACCCATTGCCCACCAAATATTCAGATTTATTAAATATATCCGTGATATTTCACATTCTTCTTCATAAAAGTGTCGTAGCAGTGTTATCAAAGGCTTTTTTTATTTTATTTTAGTCGATGCAGCCTGTCTTGATTTTCTGCTGCTACCAAGATGTGCCTGAAATTTGACAATCTGTGTTTATGCAATATTAATTACCCAAGCTGTTTTTGTTATTTACATAAATTGCATTTCAATACAATAAACATTTTTAAAACCTGATTGTCTTCAGGCACACAGTAGCTACGTCTTTTGTCTCTGGGCGTTGACAAAAGTGATCAGTTTCAGGACTGCTGTGTGTTCTCCCAAAAACTTTGTGAATCACACACTCACACACACACACAAACACACTCACCACCACTGCATGTGATGTTAGATTGCAGTCATACGCACGCATGACACTCTTGATTATATTCGTACACGGACGCATTTAAAGCTGTGCGCTCACCCACATAAGCTCGTTTGCATATCGGTGGGTACATTCTTTTGGCATTCGTTGCCTAAGTCTGAACCCTCACACACACGGAGCAGCACACAGTCAGACAAACACACACATTTTCAAAGTGTTAGCTTTTCATGACACATTAGCGCCCCATCCATTTAGCAGATTGAATGATTAAAACATTAACACATACACTCTCACACGCCACGTACGCACACACAGAGCCACTTACACACACACACACACACACACACAGACGACACCGCAATGGGCGGAAGTGTTCTGAAGGCCTTAAGGAGTCACGAAATTAACAATTATTTTCACAGCACGGTGCACAGAAATACTTTTACTTTGACTATTTAAGTAGAATTATCATCCCAAAAAATACTTTTAATACATAAAATTACCATCAACACTCAATGACTGTTACTCAAGTATGTGATGTGTATCCGATGGGTCCGTTTTACTTGGAACTAAGGCATTTTTAAATGAGATAATGAGATTTTTAAGAGCCTTTGTTCATCAGTGTTGCTGGGGTGACGCACAGAAACAAAATAGAAACAACAGCAACTTTCAAAATGCAAGTGATGCCTTTGAGCAAGGCACGTAACCCACGACTATGGCTGTCAGCATGTGGACTACGGGTGCACACAGGCAGACTGTAGCTGTTTGTTAGTTGGTTGTTCGTTATGCCGGCGTGTCAGTTCATGTCAATTATTTTGCAAACCTAAACAGGAACAGATTCTTTCCTCAAATATTCATTTTTAATTACATCACATCAGTGTTTTGCAGCGATTTTTCTCCCAGATTTGTCTCGCGGCAAAGAAACGGAGTTGCATCCAAATTTGTACTCAATTCAAATGATTTCTGTCAGGGATAAATGAGTCTTACTCTGACCGTCTAAATGCATCGGGGGTAAACAGAAATGCCTGCTGCTTCTCCGTACTGCCAGACATTTCATGAATCCCCAAAAGGTCAAATCAATTTGGTATACCCAATATAATATCTGGTTAGAATCACTGAATAACGCGAACACGGACATTTTCACTGCTGTTTCTACAGAACAAGACAGCAACCACGGCGTTTATATATAACAAGTTAACATAGGATTAAACATATACGGCACGATACGATGACTTACAATTAATTCACATTGCAGGAAAGATGTGGAGAAACACGTAGGATATTAGAATGTACTCCTGAATATCATTTAAATATCAACATTTGCTGTTCTCATACAAAGGCCTCCTGTGTTGTGCTCTGCAGATTGTGATCAAATGAGCCTTCTAGCCTACCGAGAGCTGAATTTATCAGATTAGGATGATTCAGATAGGATCACGGTGCTCTGAAATCACAGAGAAACAGACCGACAGGACGTCCAAACTTTCTGACGCCCCGTATCTTCACACCTGATGAAATTTCTTCATCAAGATCGTCTCGCGGAAACGCCGCGCTGCTGTAAATTATACAGCAGGCGAAATTCAGTGAAATAAGTTTTGTGTCTGAGCGAATGACCGAACAGTCGCAAGATTTAACAGTTAAAAAATAAAGAAAGGATATATTGTTGTACATTGTTTTTGCTGTGAAATGGCAAAGTTCCATTTTAAAGGAAATTGAAATGGAAATGCAGTGAGATCAGCTGTGTGTGTGTGTGTGTGTGTGTGTGCATCCTGAGTATGGAATATTCTTTTTAAATAACACTCATCATTCTGAAAACTGCAGCCAATACACACACACACACACACACACACACACACAGAGAGAGCAGGGTAATTTTCAAGCCAAGACAGCACTGTGGAAGTTCAAAGATGTCAGCTTTGTGTGTGTGTGTGCTGTAATAGGGCTCGTCACCGGCAGTAAACTGCCTCCCTGTCATTATCATCTGTTCACCACACACCTTTTGATATTTAGATGTGCACGTGTTATTTGGGTTAACACACACACTCACAGCCACCATCTTCTTTCATTTATTGAGGCAGAAGGCTTGGTGGCACGTCGGTGACATCATCGAGCCGTGACAGAGTTTTGGTAATTTGGTGGTCAGGGGCATCAGTGTCATAGTCAAGTAAAAGCACAGGTATTTATTTAAATAAAAAACGAGACTTAGTTACATCGTTGAGTAATTTAGCTGTTTATGTTCATTGTACTTAAGTATCAAAAGTCTGGTCCTCTTTTTGTACCTCTCAGTGTTGTTTCTACCTTCTGGAGGTCTTCAGATTAACAAGATTATAATCTGAGCCAAGACACCACATGTCTTTAAAGATAAATATGGAGCAGATCTTCAGTTACCAATAAGGTAGATTTCACATTTATTTATATTCAGTTATATTCCCCTATTTTTGAATTCATTTTGGAACCACTCGCGAACCTGTTTTGAATAAAGCACTGAAGTATAGATTTTCCTTCAGATATAGCAGGAAGTTAAAGTGAAAATTTACAGATAAACTCCACTAAAGTTTGTTTTTCTACGTCTGTTGAATGGGCCAAAATAATTGATTTGAAGATATGGATTTCCTGGATATTTCTCAAAGCCAATGCAGCATCGCTCCATCTGTCTGCTGAAAGCAACTTTGCTACAATAACCATCCTTACGGGTTTTATCTGATAGTTCAAAGAACTCTCAGGTTCCATCTTTCTTCTTCTTTGGGGAACATTTTAGAGACTTACCGCTGGTCTGAACTATTGCTGTGATTTCCACAGCCACAACTTGTATTGTTCAACAGACGGTGAAGGTCTGTCGCCTTATATTTTATCGAAAGCTCCTCCGGCTCAGTAAATGGACAAGTAAATGTAATCTTAATGCAGACCTACGTATTTGTCTCTTTTTGTTAGCAGTCTGGTCTCTACATATTTGTCTCTTTCTTCTGCGTCCAAGCTCTTTGGGAGCTTTTATCCAATCGACAGAAGTGCCGGGGCATTGAGTGTTTAGTTCACTTTACTTTGTTTTAAGTTGAAAATAGACTTTCAAGAGTCCTTTCCTCCTTTTTCTGAGATGGTGTTTGCTGCGCGGTCGGATCATAAAAGAACCGACTCTTCAATTTTACTTAGCTGGAATCGACTTTTTAATTTACTCATCCAGTTCATTATGTGACACTACTCAAGGTACTCATACATATTAATGGGTTTGAATGATGTTGTTTTGAGAAACAAAGTGGATTTTCACCTTCTGCACCAAAGTTTTTAGACACACTGACAGTAGAAATAGTAATATCTCTTTGTTCTGAATGTAATATCTCAGCAACTGTTGCATGTATTGCTGTGAAAGTTGCCGTGTATCAAAGAGAATTAGTTCGATTGATCTTATCATCTTTTATCTTACGCTTCCAGCAGGTCAGGTTTCTCTGCTGTTCAAAACTTTTATTCAAGACAAAATATCAACCAAATTTCCATGAGCCTGCACTCAGAGTTGATTGAACTGAAACCGCAGTCACTCAAATTTCGCTGTAAGTGTGCACATTATATATGATTAAAATTGCTACGAAAATAGGATAATTATTTTTCTGCCTCCTTCAATGTTGACATAATCAAATTCAAGCCTAAAATCCCAATTTTTATTTCAGCTTTGTGTCGCTTATTGTTTGCCAATGTGAAAATTAAAATGCAAAGCCAATTTTGCATTCATTATCATAAATAGGAAACGCTTTGGAGCACAATAAAACCTTTAAATCTAGTTTTCATTTTCATTTTCATTTTGGCAATAATCATGCATTTTAGATTACAAATAAAAATGGCTCAGTTTGGAATTGTCATCTTATGTGCAAGGAAAAAGTTAACAATTTTTTGTCAATCCTGGAATTCCATAAGTATGCCATCCATTAGCATTAGCACTAGCTTGCTAAATAATAGCACGTGACAATAATAGCACATACTAATTGTGTGCCTGCAGACATAAACATAACCGTAAGACAAGTAGGCTAAAACCTAGCATTAGATGTTAGCTTGCAATCTGTTAGCATATTAACCTGTTAATGTTTGCGTGATGTTATGCTAAAAGTTACTTAAGATTTGTTTGTATGTTAACATGCTGAGGTTAACCAGGCTGATATAAGCATTCAGGTTCCAGCTGGTCTCAACAAAACAAATTAGTTTTTACAACAATAGTTTGTTTTTCTGTTTGGTAAACATTGTAGCCTCAAGTGGCTGCTAGCATTACTAGCACACATGTTCCGCCTCATGTATGTGTATTCATCAGTGAGTTTCTCCTGAGAGATAACCAGTGGGTTTTCCTCTGTGCTCCCATAGCTCTCCAGACTATGCAGCCCCCCAAGGTCCTTTTCCCACCGGAGAGACAAGACACAGTGATAGAAATCACACCTGGTAAGTATAAATAATTTTCCCTTTATTCATACAAAGAAATGGAACTTTTTAAGAAACTGATTCTTTTTAAGTAGTTTTACTTGAATGGTTTGTGCTCTGTGACCTTAACTCTCCTTCTAAGAACACACTAATGTCCACATGTTGGCTCAACTTGTTGCAAAATGACAAATGACGTTAAATCGTCCTATCAATTTATGGAGAATGAAACAATAGAACAGATATTACAAAAAATATTTTGAGCCCCCTCTGGCTTTACCTCCGTCTCGGAAGGTCAGGTCAAAGGTCAGGTTCAGTTACAGAACAGTCCGGGCTCTGGCAGGTTTGGGTGTAAAGACAGTGTTCCTGAGATATTTAGAACCGTCCTCATGTCCTCTGTCTGCCTGCTTCCTTCGATTCCTGCTGCATTTTTCTGTCTTCACTGATTAACAGTGGCTTATGATCAGAGACGGTATGTAAATGACCTGCCGAGAAATCTTAATCTTCTCACTTTGATTTGTCTTTTCTGTTCTGTTCTGTTTTGATTCGCTACTTAAACTCATCGCAGTGTATCCAGAAAGTCATTTAACCCTTTCAGAGCTGAAACTTAAAACCTATCCCAACATGCATCAACCTCAAAAATGTCTGTTTATCATTGTTGATTGGGTGAATGTGAGAAAAGATCAATCGGACGTTTTTGGGATCACTGAAAAAGTGATCGGTGTTTGGTTTCTTACAGAAATGGAAGGGACCTTGTTAGCCCGTTTACGATTTGCTCGTCTGCTAAACTGTAGAGTGTTCTATGTTCATCTGTGGGACT
Organism: Brotula barbata; assembly: GCA_900303265.1. NCBI lineage: Eukaryota > Metazoa > Chordata > Actinopteri > Ophidiiformes > Ophidiidae > Brotula > Brotula barbata. Next base: position 50,810 of record OMNV01006956.1, read on the forward strand.
CGTCATCTGGCTTCCCTACCAGCTTTGTGTGTGTGTGTGTGCGCGTGCGTATATATACAGTACATGTCGGCATGTGTGTGTCCTGCTGTGCGGCGGTCTCCCTGACAGTGTTAATGCTGCAGGCAGGATTGACTTTGTAGGTGTGTGTTGGTGTGTTTCCATTAACTCCAGATTGATGTTGCAACAAATTGGCCCCAAGGCCTCCGTACAATGATTGCAGCAGGAACACCTTTTAATGGGCATTCCAATGACCCCCACCCGCACACACGCGTGCACATGTACACACCTAGAGCAATAATAACGCTGTTAGAAAAGCCACTGGCAGCCAGAAACACACACACATGCAAGTACATGGTGTACATTTGCTCATGCATAAACTGCCACACACACAGTCACAGTGTGACCCTGTGGTACATTTTTAATTATCATCTTGTTTTTTTCCTGGGGACGTTTACATCAGCAGCCAGAGCTCTGTTGCTCATTTTCCTTTTCCCTCTCTGCTCTCCTCTCATTTTCCCTCTTTCTTTTTCTTTTGTTGTATTTTTCCTCTCCTATTTTTCCTATTTTCTTTTATTCTCTCCTCCTGCATCCTTCACTCCTCCTCTCTGTTTTTTAAAATTACTTCCTAACGCTCTGGGTTATGAACACAATTCATTACGTTCATTGTTATCGAGCTGATGCGAGCTAAAGGAAACGGGCAAAAAGAGCTCATAATTAAAGATTGATTTATGATATAAGTGTAGTGGCCTTACAGCAGATAGTGGTGCTTTAGAGGCAACTTGCACAAAGTGTAACCTTTACAAACCTGCACTACCAGAAGCGTGTAGGTGTTTGCTGTACATGAAATATTATTACAACTATTTGTAGCATAGGAAGAGGTGCCAGGACAGAGAGGAGGAGGTGTGGGGGCAGAACAGAACAGTTTGTGTCTTCCTCGGAAATAGCTTTTAATGAAAGCTTCATCTAAATTTAAATAAAAACGTCAAACTGGCAGCATCCTTTTTTTAAACGAACCAGAACACACTCATTATGCTACAGGTCCACACGTGGGTTCACGCCAAATTTGTCTGGAGTGCAATATTCATTCCATCTGCCTCAATAAACACATCTTCATCATCCTCTGATTAATTTCCTGTCATCCTGGTTTTATTCCATTTTTGATGAATGAACTTGTATTAGGAAGTAAAAATTAAACAATATAAATAGACTTAATGACAATTTGTGGCGCAAAATGCTTGAGTTATTTGATTAATCCAAACAAAAAAAAAAGTGGCTAAGTTAATTAAAAAATAAATGAAATTAAAAATCAGACCCCTGTGCAAAACTTACAAACACTTTATCTTTACCCATCATAGCAAAAAAAACTTTCACTTACTAAAATGTAATCAATGAAAATAACAATAACAAAGCTGCAAACACACAGTAGTTATGTTAGCGGTATTCTCTACAAGATAAGCCTGATTACCGAAAGCAACAAAGTAATACTTTCAGTGGTATTACTGTAGCAACTGAACTAAGTGGAGCAATACGTTTAGCCACTGTAATCACTGAAAATAACTAATAATAAATTAAATGAGCACAGAAGTCATAATCAACACACGCTCACAACAAATGTAAGAAATTATAGACACAAACAAACTTTAGGTTGTTGCTGTTATACTCAACATCAAAGTCTTTGATAATTAACCATGATAGAGAGAGAGAGAGAGGTGCACACAAAGGGCAACATATACACACAAATCTGAAGTACTGTTTAGAGCAATTTATTTGCACACTAACTTGGATACATACACACGTACACACACACGTTGATAACCACACACACACGCTGTGGTTCAGTGTGACAGGGAAGGGGCGATAAGGAGAGAGGCTCTCTGTCTTTTTCTTCTTCTGCACTTTTACCTCTCTTTCGCTGTCTTCCTCTGTCTCCATCGTATTTTATCTCCCCGCGTCTGTCTTCCCTGTCCCCGTCCCTCCCTGCGTCTCTCTTTCTTTCGCTCTGTCTGTCTTCACTCCATCACTCTCTATCTGTCCAATTGTCTCTTTGTCTTTCTTTTTCTAACTCATTCAGTCGTTTCATGTGGTTTAAAACGGCGATGCGTCACGTCATTATTCTCTTCCAAACTGTCAGGGAGAGATAACATGAGGTAGCTGGGCGGAGAACGAACACAAGAAAGGTCTTAACATCGCCAATTTCCATCCGTGAGAGTGACTCTGTTATGCTTGCAGTCATTAGTCATCATCAGCCATGAAATTCAGAGCTGAATAATCTCACACAAAGGCTCCAAACTGTCAAATTATCTGCAATGATAATAACACGCTTGGATTTATTCATTTATTTGCTTGTTCATTTATAGTGACGACAACCTCATCTTTTTGATAATGTCTAGAATGCTATTATTGTAGAATAAATGAAAGAAGTAAGGGAATGAGGGGAAATGAAGATGTTAAGGAGGAAGGAGGGAGGGAAGAATTTGGACAAGCAAAGTAGGAAAAGGGAAAGTAAAGGCATGGAAATATTGTGTTTCTGAAACTACAACGTGAAAGACAGAGACGAAGGAAGGGAAGAGAAAAGGTAAGACCTACAGAAATGTGATGCACGACCAAGAGAGAAGGCAGAAAAATGGAAGTTGGGGACACAAAACCAAGGACGGTGGTGAGAAGAAATAGGACTGTAAATGTGGCGAGGAGGGAAAAAACACAAAAGGAATGAGACAGTAAAAGATATCGGGAAGTAAACATGAGAGTATAAGGGGTTGTGAGCAGGGGAACCAGAGAGAAGATGAGACGAGGACGGGAGAAGAATGAAGAATGAAGACGAGAAGAGAAAAGAGACAGAGACACAGGCGATGGAAGAAGAGGAGGAAGAAGGGGGAAGCCATCCAGGAGAGATGGGAAATAATGATGACTAGACTAAGGAGAGAGGAACAGAACAGGCAAGGAGAGGAGAGGAAGAAATGACAGGCACTCAAACAAGAGCAACAAGGAGCCCAGAAGAAGAGGAGACATAAGAAAAGACCATTTAATTGCTTTTTGTAACAGTTAAATGACAAACGTGACTCAGTGGAACAATAGAGGAAGAAAATGATTCACGTCGGCCTTTCATTGCTGCCATTGTTCGCCCATCTCCATCATTTACTCTCTCTCTCTCTCCATTCATTTCATTACACACACACTATACAGGATAATGTGATATGAGGTATGTAGCCCCCCCCCCATCTGTGTCATAATAACCAAACTCGAACAGGCCTATACGTGCGCACACACACACACACACAGATCACAAAGTCCCCCATCCCTGTCTTTTTACGTGATGTAAACATGTTGTTGACAGACATGAAATGGAAAGAGAGCGAGATAGAATGGAGGAGTGCTAAAAGTTGTGAGGGAGACGAAAGACCAACAAAGGGATTGAGAAAATAATTGCGGATGAAAGGATGATCGATACGCGATGAAAGCGTGATAAAGAATAGATTTGGCTCCTTCTCGTGCTCCGGCTTTCATCTGTCATCTTGCAGCCTCATGAATATGCTAATCAGGTTTTGTTTGCAACCTTGATAGCGGAGGGACTGACAGAGAGACGGAGACAGGAGCGAAGGTAGAGACAACAGAAAAAGGGAGAGAGACAGTCAGTGTAACATCTGTTTCACAGGGTGGACTAAAATAACAGCAGCAACAAAGTCTGGAGACAGGAAGGTCACGGGATTAGATCCACGTATGGGAGAGGAGCAAGTCCACAGACAAATTGAGCTATTTTAATATCTAGTCCGAGGTCAAGTATTATTTAAACTTGTGTGAATAAAGACTGTGCCTAATACATGCCTGATACATGGACAGAATCCTTTTAGCTGCGTTTGCGCAAAGCATAGGCAAATTTTTAACTAGTTAGCGACATTCAAATGCGCGTTTCCATTAAATTAATGTTCTGCAAGTAAATTAGCTTATCTCGTCTCACAAGATGAACATTAGTAGTAAACATGGAGAGGACTTTCTTTTTCTAAAAAAATCTGACTAAATTGTAGTAAAATGTAGTTCTTGAGTTTCATTCACAGAATAGAACAGGGTCATCTGCGTATACGGTCATCTCAGTCCAATTCACTGGGTAATTGGGAGTCTCAGACCATTCATGCTTATACTTTTTCAATTTCACATTTAAAAACTTTTTCATCTTTAATTGCCCAGATGGACCCAGTTGGAGTCTCTTACCCTGACCCCTGACCTTTGTGGGGGAAAAAAAAAACACTTGAACCATTTATTTCAGTTGGACGTGATATGTTTTATACTAATTGTGGATTTTCTTAATTTCATTTTCCTTTGCCTGATTAATTAATGCTTAACTCGATGTCTCCAGGCTCTAGATATTCATTAATCCTAAACAACATTAAGTTCAGTACAAAAAATCTCCAAGGGCATGTATCTAAGTTAGTTTTTTCATTTTAGTTTCCCTGATTAATTTTAGGACTACGCAGAGATTATTTCAACCCTGCAGGCTGCAATAATTCATTATTTCACAACGATATACCAGTGTAACATACTGTACAATAAACAACCACAGAGTATATGTCTGGGATTTTTTTTAGCCATATATGCAAAAAAAATCAACAGTTGCATGAAAAGATTTTTGTACCACTGCTACTACGAAAAATAATAATACTCATGCTATACTCACTATAGAGTTTTGTAGATGATAGGTAGAGCTATAATCTGAACTATGATCTGTGTTGAGGTCTTTGGAGTGGCAGAACGGCAGCGGATGATAATCTGGATTTTCATCAAAAGATTTTTGTTTAACAAATCTATTATGCTGCTTTCACACAGAAGGAAAATATGATATTTTCTCCTTTTCGGCTGGCAAACATTGATACATCCACATTTGAGTTTATCAGAAAATCAAAGATGTTTGCCAAAATAAACTTGTGTGTGGATTGATGCTTCGGTAATGTGATGATTGGTGTGCTCAATCAAGTTTTACTTTGCACTCTGTGAGACAGAGAGACACAAAAAGGATTGTTTTCTTGTTTACTTTCCTCTAGTCACTTGGAAATCCAATTACTTACTCCATCCTTTCACTTTGTCCCTTTTCTTCTATCTTCTACCTTTTCTCCTGTCTCGTTTTGTTTTACATTCAATCATTCAGGAACACACACACACACCTCAGAATCCAGTTTGTACTCTCAGCTTTCACAAATACTCTGATCGAGAGATTTTACTATCAAAATACAACCAAGAAATGAAATTACTTTTAAGATCACACGCACACACAAAAATTCTTTCTTGTAACAAATGGAAAATGTCACAATTACAGCATATAATCTCATCACTAGATCATTTTTTTTTCAATAACCTTCCTGACATAATATTCAATTAGATTTGATTTGACATGTGTGAAACCAGTCTTGTAACTCGGACACGCGCCAAATGAGATACTGAGGATACAAAGGTGGTCTCAAATACAGGTTCAGTTCGAGTTTGAAAGCAATCTGAGCCAAATACAGGAAGTGGAGCAGCAACTTCTCCGTGTCGGATTTCTTCATTATCCACAACATGATTTTTCTTTCAACTCTGCTGAGTCTGTCGGTGTGCCAGGGGAGTGTAACATATAGTGTGCACGCAATTATCCACTGTCCAAGTTCGTCGCTGTTTGGTTCATTTTCTTCACTGCAAGATACAAAATGATGCACAAAGTTGAATTGTAGTCTACTTAGCAGTTGTTTTGCTTTTATACTTTTCTCTATTGCTGTCACTCTTTGTTCATTCTTTACATATTTGTGTGCGTGTGCATTAGCTTGGTCTCAAAGTACCCCCACCCCTCCCCCCACCCCCTTTACTTTTTCACACCTTTAACAGCTGTGGGAGTGAGGGGAGAGGAGAATCTTAAGTGGAATGGTTTGTTCTGTGGCTTTAAGGTGTGTAAAGAGGTCTCACTCGCTGCTACTCTACATACTCAGTCTCTCTTATGTGTTTTTTATGACCTCAAAACAGCGTTACGGGAACTTAATGCTTTAGCGTACAAGAAAATGCTAAAATTCTCTCAATAAAATGTATGCGATTGCTTCTTCGAGACCATAACACGATGAGTAAAAGACATAAAACCTAATCACAAAGGTGCCAAGAATATCAGAAAACCAATTAGCAAACATCTTCCCACAAGCTTCAATATTTCTCTCCTGTCTAGCTGAAGATGCCCAATGTGGAAGTCCCACAATAACACGGCTAATAACAGCTTACAACCACCTAAACAAATTAAAATCATCCCGTCGGATTTAGGCCTGTAGCTCCTCAAACCACAGATGGATCTGAACAATTCTGGGACCCTGAAATCACAAACTTTGTTAACCGAGAAGTGGAACATGCATCCTCAAAGGCCTTGGGATCCGGACCCTCAGGTGACAGCTGTCAATCAGCTATCTCACAGCACCCAGTTCTGTCATGGCGTCCCATCACCCCCCCCCCCCCCCCCCCCCCCCCCCCCCCCCCCCCCGTCGTCTTTT
>OMNV01006956.1:58689-72206 GCA_900303265.1 Brotula barbata
TGAAGCTCCTCAGTTACCAAGGCAACCCCAAACCCCCCAAACACACAGAGAGAGAGAGAGAGAGAGAGAGAGTGTTAAAAACCACCTAGAGGTCTTAACGCTGTATCTGCTTTTAAATGAGCAGATGGCGGAGATGAAGCTGAGATTTCTGATGAAGTGTGTGTGTGTGTGGGTCTGTGAGTGTCTGTGAGTGTGTGTGCTGCTATCTCAGCCTCTGATGTCAGTCATTTAACACCTCCACACACCTTTTTGAATAGCCGCCTCTTTGCTCAAGTGAAGCTGATAAATATCCTCGTACACGTCTGGGGTGGTGAGATGCATTCTGGGTTCTTTTTAGACATTTAAACAATCACACTTCATCATCAAATATGCAAGCTGTTATTTGGTAAGACGCCTTAAGCCTGAAGAGACAGAAAGGATTTGTTTTGACATGATAGTATCAGTCTTCGTACAGCCACGTAATTTCTTCCATGATCCCTGGAGGTTCAGACCTCCAGGTTGAACCACCAGTGACAAGACAAGTCCTGGGAGCAAAACCTGATCATGAAAGTCTGAATCCACGTCGACTCAGGAGGAGCTGTCTGTATCCATTATGTTTTTCCAGCCATATAGACTTCCAGAATGTTGCTAATCAGAGCTCCACCTTCCTAGATCCAATTTGCATCCTACCAGGTCTGAGCTCCAGGTACTGGCTGTGAGCTGTAGCTCCCAATGACAGGGGAGCCTTCTCATACACTCATTATTAGTGTGTGTGAGCAATTTGTAACTTTATCAAAACGTCTTTAGAGTATTTGTGCGATCCTCATTTCATCCTTATAGCGATCCTTGTTGAGTGTAGCTGTGAAAAGCGTGTCTTTGTAGCACCTCCTACGGATTCAAAGCCTTTTAGGCAGAACCAGGGTGCATCAGAGGAAGCAGGCGGGACATGGGAGAGATTCAGGGGTGTAAAGTAACAAAGTTTAGATTAAAAGATTTTTTGTTTTAAATGTTAAAAAAGCTTTACCATCAGTACTTAAGTGCAGTTATTACCAATTAAAATGATCAAAAGCTAGGCCCCATTTTGTACTCCGCTATGCATCCATGCCTGCAGTTCCAATACTGAGATCCAACTCCTCATTCCCTTTATTGTTTATTTATTTTATCTTAGGTGGGAGGAAACGCACATACTCAGCGCCAACATCCAAAATCCCATACGGACTGGCAAGACCCAGGCAGATTTGAAACCAGAACCATGACGTTAATATAAAATGATTTCATAAGTGTCCTGACCTAAATTATTTGCAAGAAAAAAACATATTCGCTCCACATACAACAACCTGTTGTGGAAATAAACCACACTTTTCCCTGTCCTCTCTTTGAAAGCGGCAGTTTGTTGCTATGAAAACAGATGTGTCCTCGGTCGGCTCTAGTGGTCAGTGTGTGTACACGCCGGCCCTTTTTTTTTTTTGCCAAACTGCTTCCTCCCCATTAGCACTTCACACACACAGCTGTGGAGGACGAGCGATAATAAAAGGGAGTGTATAAAAAAGGTAAATTTTGGGAAACACTTGCCTCTGCGCTATAAACTGGAAACATCTGTCACCGTGGGTGCCCGCCCAGCTGTTGCATTGTATTACGTGCTGTTTCGCTGCAAGTGCTTCACCAAAATAATGAACGTGTGCTATAAAACAGATGGTACATTCTTTTTGAAACTGATGCTTGTAAACACTCTAAGCTAATGGGGGCGAGTCAAGTTAATTTAAAAATGCAACTTTACCATTCATTGTGCCATTTAGCCGAAACCCTCCGTTATGTATAAATATGTTCAGGGGGACTGGGATGAGGCAGGTCCGCGTCAGCGCTTCTAATTTCTCCCCGCTACCCCAGAATAAGAGCCACTCCTGCTGTGGTACACTGATGAAAACACGCATTTTATGCTGGGTAAATCATATCGGACGACATTAACATAAACACAGATGAATTAAATCAGCATTCCATTTCATAGAACTGCTGCAGGTGTGAAAGCACTAACAAACATTATGTCACAGACGCTGGCATATAATGGATTCAGTGAAAGATTTGTAGAATGGTTGATGATCCGAATTCAGATATTGTACATATACTGTATATACTGTATATGAAAGAGCAGCAAGGCCTCTTAGCTCCTCCAGTCTGTGTTCTTCCTATAAATGAGAAGATATGGATACCAGGTACACGTCACGCAGAGTCCGCCTTCAGATTAACCACACACACACGTGTCCAGACGACGTTTAAGCGCAGCGTGGTGGTACGTCTTTGCCAGATAATACGTTAATGTAATGCGCTCCGCCGACATTTATTCTTTGTCCTCGGTGATGTTTTAACTACTCTGAATGGGGAAAAAATTGTAAAAAGTCCCACTTTGAACCATCTAATTAAAAGCTAGCCACTTCCTTCACACACAACCACTTCACACCTCCCCTGACAGAACTGGATTTCCAGGGACAAAGAACAATTCAATTCCATAACCTTTATTTAACGTTAATCTTGCCAATAAGTAGGCCAAGGTTTAATGAAGGGTTGAGTCACAGATGACATTCAATGTAAAAATATATAGCAGTCAAAGCGGATAATTCCAGGTCTATTAACCTCGGTCCATTTTCTCTTCACTTGTCAAGTCAACGATGTGTTTCTCAAGTGTAACACCAAGTGTGTCTAACGTCACTTTTGTCATGATTCATTTGCCTCATTAAGACCTGTCCTATTTTTCTCCCACAATCCCTCATCCGATTACCGTCTGCTCTCATCTTTTCCCCTTCTTTGCTTGACGTGACGGAAGAGTGCCAACACACGTGGGGTATTTCCCATTATCAGTGATTAAAGTCGATAAGCAACCAAGTTTGACGCCCTTGGAGCATCGATGTGTGACTTTTTTCGGTATTTTATTTTCTGTTCCTCGTCTAAAATTTTCACTTTCATTTCTTTACAAGGGCATTTTCACACCCACTTGTTTCGTTTAGTTTCATGCCGTGAAGCGTTTTGATCCCTCAGGGCCCAAGTGAATGCAGCAAATGCAGTCAGGTCTGCACCAGAACTAGTGGACTGAGACCACCCACACCAGGTGGTCTGGTCTGATTCCAAAACAAAACATTGCAAAACTTTGTTTGTGATGTGAACTTATTCTTACTACTTAAGAAACAATCACAAGGCAATCCATCAATCTATTGATTAATCCAAAACAGGGCTTTTCAACCCACTTTGACCCCCGGACCCTTTCTGACAGGGCCTGAGATGAGGTTTTTTTCTGAGATTTATATTTGTGGTGAATTTGGACACAATCTGTCTCTTCTTGTCAGTCTAGTGGTGGACAGGGACAGTCCCACGTCCTTCCCTGTTTCCAGCCTTAGCCCTGTATTTATTCCTCAGTTATACCAATGTGTAAAAATCTAAAATGTTATTTATATGGATCTGATTATTATCAGTCAGGAAATAAAAACTAGAATTTGGACAAGTAAAAACAATTCAATATTTTACCTACCTATGACAGTCAAATGATATCACAGACCACCTGCAATACCTCAGTTGTCCACTAGGTGAGGTGGCCACAACGTCTTCATTTTTCCATCCATTGCTGGTATTATCGTTTAATGACAGCATAGGATGGCATTCGTGATTTTAGACACAGATCCCAGTTCTCTGTCTTGTAAGTGTTAGAAAATTTGGGGGAATATCAACTTTGAAACTTGAATTCTTAGTTGCTCCTCCCACTGAGACACGTGGCTGTGGTGTTGAATGGGTGTGTTTTTATATAAAGTTGTAGTTGCCGTGTTTCCAGCCTTCTGATTTATATGTGGACCTTCAATAAGAAAGGTTGAGTTCCTTGATGTCGACGCATTGAATCCAGCTAAAAGGGCTTTAAATGTTTCAAGGAAGGCGAGCGAGCGAAACGCTTTGATCCTTGCAGCATCACATCCAGCTTTGCTCGGAGCTCCCTCAAACACCACTGACGTCTTCGTGTAATCGTAATAGATCATGTCCTTGATGCTGCCTCGTGTCTTATTGTTGTTAATGCTTGAAGTGCCGAGGAAAATAAGGAAAAAATTGGAATCAACCTTTAATGCGCAGTAGAAGACTTTGTGTTTGTGTGAGCCCAGATGAAACAGCAGACAAACACAAAACCTGCATCATGCGTAGAAAGAAAGCACTCGACAAGGACAAGGACAGACGTATGCGTTCTTATTGGAGCACTCCCGGTAAAAGCTTTCTTTTGAGACACGGTGCTGGTCAAATGGGGAGAAGAAAGAAAACGTGTAAGGGAGGAAAAAATGGAGAGGAGACGCCAAGAACAAGACAGACAGACAGACAGGAAGATGAAGAAGAGAGAGACAGGAGGAGGAATAGGCCAGACTTCTGTCCGAGTTATCAGTTCATTTACCACCGGTTAAGGGGTTAATAAAGCAGCATTTCTTTTCCATGTGCGTAAATCTGTATAAATGACCGGATTAAGAGAATGAACACAGTCAGGTTGGTTCACACCCTTGTACCACACAAGTGCACACATAGTTGATGATTTTAATCACTATAACATGCTGAGCAGGCAAACACACCCTCAGGGTGCTAATCGATTACTACAGTACACACCTACGCACAAATACACAAACACACACACAAAACCAAGGTTAATTAAGAAAAGGACTTCAGCTTTAGTTCAATCCTGAATGATCCAACTGAAGTGTTTTACACAAGCGACGAAGCAGAAAACGCCCACAACCCCTCGAAAACTATTTTCCCATGGATTTTCTTATTGCGTTAGAATGAAATATTAAACATATTTTTACATTAAAATAAATGACTAAAACACAACAATGATGTGAAATTTGCAGGTACATTTTCTACAGTTTTCTGACATGTCAAGGTTGAAATATGGATTTCAAGGGTAGAAAAAAGTCAAATTACACGCACAATCACTGGACTCGCGTCAAAGTTGATATCCATACACACACACACACACACACACACTGATGAGAGGCAAAGACACAGACATATTTCATTACTCATCGTCGATAAAAGCACAAGTACAGCCACTGAAACCATAAACGGTACATTTAGTGTTAGCATTCGGTTCAAGTACTTGTCTGATATCCCCACACACACACACACACTCACTCAATATCAACATTCAGGGTTGCTGCTTGACTCTGCTGATAGAGCTATCATTATAATAATACTGAGGTCTATCATAATTATCTGCTAATTGACTGCCTAACGAGGTAGCGCTCGTCAAAATGATCATTAATACGCCATCATCACCACGGATCGCTGTAATCACTGAGTGGTGCTTTCAAGGTCTTAGAGGAATGCGTGTGTGTGTGTGTGAGAGGGTATGACAATACACTCTACACATTTACATACGTGTGCACAGTTCTTGGCACAGCCGACATAGTTATTGCAAAGTAATGTGAAATTATGAAACCTGTTCTATTCTCTACAGAGATGCACAGCGTATCTCTGCCGGGTGACGACGGATCATCGCTTCCACGTCTGTTTCCATCACTATATTATTCTTATACCATGCAGATGGAAATGTTTTTTTCTGATTGGCTGGGAGGTGTGTTTTTCATGTGTTGTTTGTGTTCCTGGTTGTCGGCCCGTATCATATTTGGGAACGTCTAACTCATATAGGCGCAGACTCCTCGCGTCAGGTGTTGAATAAATTTGTGAAATCAGGACAGCTAATGTAATTCCAGTCACTTTGACTGATTAAAAAGGTATATTACTGCAAACTGAAAGTCACCGTAGTGCCAATATCGTTTAATTCACTCGTGAAACTAACCTATACACGGGTAAAAATGAATACAAACTATTTTAAAAAGTGACATAAGTGGCTGTCATTGATAAGTGGCTCTAGTATAAGCACATGAATGCACAAGGAGCTGCCCTGACGTCGAAAATAAAAGGCTTGATGTGGCACTAAAAGTCCATCTCCTCCTTCAGGATGACTCCTAATGCATCATTATTCACTTCGAGCGCCCGTTTCCCACTCGGCCTTCCATTGCAGCAGTGGAAGCTGCAGCTGTAGACTTTTGAAAGATACTTCAGCACTGAATTACAAATGTTTTGGGGGTTTTTTGTTTATTTTAATGGCTTCTCCATCGCCTTTGTAGTCTCTGAAATACCCCCATTCCCTTCACTTCTGCTGCACAATTTAAAGCCATTTTATATTTCAGATGAAAATAAGTGTATTACTTGAGAGGTAATACTTTTTAGGCTTGTGGGGACATTCTCATCGCCTGCCGTAATTGCTACCAGGAAGAATGTCTGATTGCCCATCAAGTCCAAAACACATGGAGCCGCCTTGCCCAGGTCCTTCAGAGGCACAGCAGGCTCCCAAAAAGCTTCAATAACTCTCATTTTATACAGTTTACTGTGTATGTCAGGTTATCCGTCGTCTACAGTGTGGATTATTTTGTTTATGGTGTCACATATCGTCATGTGTTGTGTGTTTCAGGGATGCCTCTGAGCCTGGACTGTAAGGCCTTTTTCGGCTACAGCGGGGAAAACCGAAGGCCCATCATCTACTGGATGAAGGGAGAACGGTTCATCGAAGAACTGGCGGGGCACATCAAAGAAAGTGAAGTCAGGTACCTGGACAGAGCGTCGGTGTATTTACCCTAATTATTATTGTTTTATGTTTCACGAGCTTTCCAATCCCGTAAGACGCTGACAAAATCTATTAGAGCCTTTTAGTTTACCGGTTTCTGCTGTTAATTAATTCCTGAAAAGACTCATCTCTTAGCTCTGCTCTTCACACTGACACTATCTAATTTGTTTCCGCTATGATTTATGACGCGTTGAGGCCTCTCTGACAGATTTCTCCTCAGCTTTTTCTGAAAAATGATGAATACTAATAATAAAGTGAAATTGAATTCATTTTCTCCCCTATTGGGACCAATTACAGTGGGATCTATTGGGAGAAGGCTGATTGTCTGCAGGGCGTCAAATATCATTAAGAGCAACCTGCCATATCGCCATGGAAACCATCAGAGCAGACCTGTACATGCGCACGCACACACACACAGACGCACGCAGCGAGAGAGTTGGGAGCTTAAAGTTTGGAACGTAACCAAAAATAAATGACCCTTCACCTCCAGAATTATTGTTTATATATATTGATTATCACAAAAATACAGCGAGGTATGAAGTTACAGAGTTAAAACATCTGAACGTTTGCTCTTAGTCATCGTAAATGTTGACTCTATCTTAACTTTAGTTTGTTTTCAGTAAACTGTTTGTTGCCTTTTGTTGATTTTTGTTTTCCAGTAATATAAAGTAGCACCGCTGAATGTTGTCCGACACACAAAATGTGAGTTTCACGCCTCAAAATCCAGGAAGAAAACACTTTAGAAAGGAGATGAACGCCCTGCAAAGTCACAAAAATACACTTGGATTGAAAATAAGAATATTATTTTTATTCTTTTTAGATAAGGAAAATAATCAAAATCATAACAAATGGAAAGTTTTGGTAAAATACCAGGGCAAGTTTATAAGGCACAACTAGGCAGAGCTTTTCATAATTAGATGAATTTATTCATAATTGTATGCCCTTAACCCAGTGTGAGTGTGAAACAAAACAAGAGCAGTGACAGTTTTCTCCTTAATTTCAGCAGGTTTGGGAAGAAATGTGTGCAGCGTTCTGGCCCCCGTTCATTTCAAGAACTTTGTTTATTAACCCTTTACCTGTCCTGATACGATACAACGCAACACGATTTGAAATGATACAATACGATATATGATATGATTCGATACATTACGATAACACACCGTATAATAGGATATGATCCAATATAGTATAATATGTTCAAGATGTTCAAGAAAGCAGTGACAAGGTGTCATTGAACCGTCACATTTAATTTGGAGTTTAATAGTCCGGATTTCAATGGATAACACACGCAGCCATTTGATGCTTGGATGGAGTCCCTCTGTGAAGGTGTGAGGTGACGTTACTAACCCCTGAGCCATTGTGCTGCTCATAATACAAACCCATTAAATGCCACTTTCAAAATGTTTTTCTTGAATATTTATTCATCTCACATCGTGGAAAGTCCTGGCATGAATGACGGTTTTTCTTTCTCCACATTATTATCAAAGAAACTTGTTTTTTGGGTTGTTTTCTTTCTTTGTTAATGATTCCTCCCTCCATGAGGTTTCAAGCAACAATAGGCCCAAAAGTCTGACACAAGTGAATTTCACTTTTGTGTGGATTTCTTTGTGTTTAATGCCTCCACACTCTGCTGGAATGAGTCCGTAGGTGACTTCCTCTTCTGCAGAGAGGCCAGAGTTCAGGAACATCTACACATAGAAGCCCGGTGCCTGGCTTGAGGACACTTCAGCATCAGGGATGCGTGCTGACCCATGACTTGAACTTGAAGTTCATCAGCCTGAAGAATGGTGAAAGTGTTCGTTAGCAGGAAATCATGCTGTAGATAAAGAGAGCAGGAGTGTGCATGAGAGCGGGTCTTTAAACTGGAAACTAATCATGCCCCGTGGTATTAAATTAACCTTTGTCTCTCTCAGTCCACTCCATCCAGATCCAATCACATCTCTATCCCAACCTCCAACAATCACACCGAGGCAGACAGACTCCTGCTGAGAGGCACATTAATCTGTCCGAGTTTTCCCTCCTTCACCGGGCCTCCTGCGAGGCGGCCCGCTGGACTGCATGTGTCCCTGTCTATTTTTATAAAATCCAATGTAGTCTCGTGACCGCCATGATAATGGGAATAGCTGTAATTACTGATGCATGCGCCCCTGCTGATGTGTCTGTATAGGAGAGAGGTGCTGACATTCCCACCTCATTATTACTCCAGGAGCTTGACTAGAAAGACCAAAGAGAGCCACAGACTGGAAACAGTGTCCTTCGTACGACAGGAGCGTCCTCAGTAAACCAGGATGGAGTTCCATTTTAGCTCTAACTGCAGCGGGCTGAGTACGTTTAGAAGCACTCAATAATCTGAGTATTTGTCCTGACTGTGATTAAAGTACAATAAGAGCCCGCCGCTCTCTGAGGAAATGCAGCGCGTGCCGATTAAGACGTTTACCTGCCGGAATAAATCGATTTGCAATCAATAATCCAGATCCATTGCTCTGAGTAAGCTTAATTCGATTTGTGCCATTTTCCGTCATATTAAGTTGATCTGTCAGACGCAGGTTTTCCCCGGCCTGGGTTACACTCACAGTGAAACAACAACACCACAGAACGGAAAAGACAAAGATGGAAGCTGCGCAAAACCGCAAAATGACAGGAAGTGAAAGTCTACCCGCGTCTGTCAGAACTCTGAAATATTTATGTTGTAAAGCAGAACTGAAAAAAGTGCAAAAATGAAAGAAGACTACATACAAATAGTAATAATCGAAGCCGCTGTGATAGACGGAGACGTTGCTTCGTCTAATTTCCATAATCTTCACAGGATTCAAAGCAGGACAGGGAGCTCGGAGGAACCACAGTTACAGTTACTACTCCGCACAGCTGTAATTCCAAACTAGTTCAGACACTTAGCTCACTGCTTCCATTCTCAAGTTTGATTAGTATAAAATGATACACAATATAACAACATTTATTATTATTATCTGATGCAGCAGTGGACTGAACAAATGAATAAATAATCAGTGTTTTACTTTGGAGATTAACTGTCAAGAGATGTCTTGAGATATTTCATACACGTAATCCTGACCCAGTGCACGTTTTTATTTTGAAGCTATCAAATCACATTATTAGTTTGTACACAGGACTCAAGGAATCCAAATTCTAATCTCTTAATCTGGAACAATCTAGAAAACCATGAATAATAATGATTCTGCACTGCTTGAGTGTGATTTAAAGTGTGATGAAAAGTGTTACATGTTTGCAAAGGTCAAGACAGCACATGACCTAGATAGGGTTGTAGAATTCAGAGTGGGGCGAGAGAGAGAGAGAGAGAGAGAGCCGGGTTAATAGGGGGAAAGTAAGAAAAACAGAGGGAGGAAGTGATGTGTTTTTAATCGAAGATTTTAGCAAGTCACTGCTTTTGACAGTGATGTTCCGCTCTGTTAGACATCACACATGCATAGCGATTCATAAAAGATGAAGAGTGCAAGAAAGCAGAAGAAATACACACACACAAACACACACACTCTCACACACCCACCCACACCACATTGATGTGTTTTTATAGAATGTATCTTGGATGCTTGGATGAGTTCGGCCTCCTGCGACCCTGCACAGGATAAACAGGTACAGAGACTGGATTCATAAATGGATGGGCATTACCTGAAACAATAACAAGGTCTACGTGCACAGCAGCGGTACGAGATGAGTCCTACCACAACCCGGATACGACCATGTAAACACACGCCGTGGTTGGACAAAACATTCCAACATAGCCCAACCCAGAAACTGAAGATGAGCGCTGTTCACATACCTGTTTCTAATGATGTGGAGGGCACGATAACAGATGGAGGACAACAAACCCATCCCTCTCCTAAAGTGGACGTTTTTGCCGTTTCTTTGATTTATACGATGACAGACACAGCAACACACACTCTGATGATGAGAGCAGGCTTTTTACTCCACCGTCTAATTACACTCCGACAGAGTCTCCCGCCGAATTGGACAGGCGTTAGAGACTGAAGGGTCACTGATCTGATCTCTGGGCCAGCAGGAGAAATCTGGGTGAAGGAAGTGAAAGAGCAGTGTTCCGCGGGAGCCGATCTTTGTGCTGCCGATTGGCCTGTATTTGTACTGGGCAGCTTTGAGGTGTGAATGTGTGTGTGTGTGTGTGTGTGTGCGTGCGTTTTGTGACTGAAGGAGAAAAATATGACCCAGTTGTGGAACTTCCTGTGTCTGTCTGTTCATCAGGACTTTCAGGGAGCATTTAGGAGAGAAGGAGGTGCAGCTGTCCCTAACGTTTGATGCTGTGGAGGAAGCGGACCTGGCCAATTACACCTGCTACGTGGAGAATCACATAGGGAGGCGTGGCGGGAGCGCTATACTACAGAAGAAAGGTACATTTCCTCCTCTCTGCCTTGCTTTTTCTCTCTCCACCCCTGCGTTTCCTTTCAGCGGCGACGTAAAAGAATGTCATCGTCGTGACTTTTCTCCAAATAATAAATGTCATTGAATGTCAAGATTAAATGACAGATTTTTAGAAACAGATTGCAGATAAAGTGTTCAATGTGACATTTTCCTTCTGCAAAGACATCAAAATAGTTTTATTTATGTATCAAACCGTTCTCAGTACTCCTTGTAACCGTTATCATCAAAATCCTAAACTTTATTTATGCTGTATGGTAACAAAGTATAGGGAGAAATAATGGACGAGGCCCAGAATTGAGCCTTGAGGAATCCCATCGCTGATTTCTGCTGGGGAAAAAAAGAATCCAAGATAGTTTCTTTAAATTGTAACTTTGCTCTGCTCGATTCTTTTTTTACGCAGAAATTCACTTTGAAACTCAAAACGCCTCAATTGAACATTTCGTCCTGAAAAATAAAAAGAATTGTGAGTGGACTGGAGCGAGAATATATTTTATGTTTTGCTCAGTATAATAAAATGTATGCAGATTGTTTCCAGGTCCTAGTAGCAGTGCCGGGCCTGTAAGAAGTGTGCGAGATGTTCAAATGTTCAGTCTGTAGTGTTTATTAGATATGACAAGAGCTGTTCAAATTCAGCATCCTCGAGTGCTTTACTGGCGCAAAGGTTTGTGGAGAATAGAAGTAAATCGGGCAGTTTGTGCCAAAATGACAAGAAAAGGAGCGCTACTTCCTGAATCAGAGGCCGTATCAACAGAAAATGACGTTAAAATGCCACTTTAAAGGACAGGTTTTATGATTGACGGATGATCTCTGATAATTGCACTGTAACAAACAGCACAGCAATAAGAACAGAAAAGAGACAACAGGGGGTAAAAAAAACAGTCAGCACTTTAAATATTCACCTGGCCTTTAAATATTTACCAGGCGTGTTTGAATCAGGAGCCAGAGATAAAGAGGGAGGAACTGGGAGAGACGTAAAGAAGGAGGAAAAAGAAGTAAAAGAAGAAGAAAAAATACTATAAACAGGTCTCTCTCTCTACATCTCAAAATTCTCTATTCTTGATGTAGTGTATAAATGTTCAGGTTACTGAATTCCCCAGAATGCATCCTGATATATTTGTTATCTTTAGCAAACATTGGGCTTTTTACTGGAATTTAAATTCTTACTGTCGTGTTTCTAAAAATGTTGGTTTCCTTGAAGTTTAGGAGGTTAATGTGTGACAAACGCAATTTATCCCAAGTTAACACGCAGAGCTCGGGTTCATGCTCCGACAGAAGCCGCTGAGCGTGTGTGTGTGCGGGGTGAGCGTGTAAGTGTGAGACGCTCGCCCTGCAATGACCCAGAGAAATGGGTTGATGCAGCTATGACGCAGCACACACACACACACACACACACACAGAGAGAGAGCGAGCGAGAGAGAGAGAGTGAAAGAGATGCCTTTACCCAGCATGACAGGAGGTTTAAAAAGAGTTGGAGAGAAACATGGTGAAGGGAGGGGAGGCAAAGCAAGGACAGACAGAGAGACAAAGAGGGATGCAGTGTCTCCGCTGTCTTCTACAGATTTGGGATTCATCTCTTGAGCTCTGAATCTAAATTTAGGATTAGAGCATCGTGTTTAAATCTACTTGTAAAGGAATAAGAACATTGTTTTAGACCAGGACCTGCAGACCTCTGGTTGTTGACCTCAGTCAGGTCTTATAGGGCTCAGCATTATTTAGACCTCACCGTGGAGGTTATGCCTCGGAAGCAGGAAATCATCCAAAACATCCTCAGATCGAGTTTCGGGCCTTTTCCTCGTCAGCTAGAGGAAGTGAATCCTAACGCCTTCGCTCCATGACCTTTCACATGATTTTGTCTTGTCGTAGCAGGAAAAAAAAAGCACTAGCCTGGCTAATATCCTTAATGAGGTCTCTGTTCCTCTTCCACTTAGACGTGTCAGGGAGCCAGCGTGCAGCTAATACCATTACGAACGTGTGTTTGATACAGCAGAGAGTCGCTTAACTTCAGTGTTCGCCCATCGCAGCTCGAGAGGGAGAAACAGATAAATAAATGGCAAATGCGATTATATGCAATGCAATAAAATAATGGAATAATGTTACAAACTAGCGTGAGAGATACAGCGAAGACTTTGGACTCAGTGACACATAATGTTTGGCTGTGGCGATCGAGAGACCACGACAGAGGAAAAGGTCATGTAAGAATATCATAAAACATGTTTTATGCTCACACCACGGCCAACGCCTCTCTGTCTTAAGGCCTAATAACTAAAAAGCATCCTTAAAATTCATCGTTCAAACTCTGCTCCCATTTGCCCCCAGTGCTGATGTTGGGGGGACGATGGCAAGTGACTCATTACTAATGAAAAGCATCTGAGGATGATAGATGTTTGGGGTGGAAGAGGAGGGGGGAGTGTGAGGAAGAGGATGGAAGAAGAAGCGGCGCTTTCTAAATGTGGCTCGTTCCTAATGGAAGCAATCAGCGCTCACCTCA
>OMNV01006957.1:0-10649 GCA_900303265.1 Brotula barbata
CATAACCTTGTGAGGAGAAAAGAAACATTAACATCTAAAGGCAGGCATCTGCACATTTGTACCCAGCCAAAGAGAAGGCGGATGTCAAAGGCAGGCCTTTAAAAGGGAACAACTCCGGTACTATACATGTGTGCCCACTATGTGTGTGTGTGTGTCTGTGTTTGTGAAGACCCGCATGTATAAATCCCAAATGTGAGATACATGGATGGAAATACAGCTTGACAAGATACGTGGATAGATAGATAGATAGATAGATAGATGGATGGATGGATGGATAGGATAGGATAGATAGATAGATAGATAGATAGATAGATAGATAGATAGATAGATAGATAGATAGATAGATAGATAGATAGATAGATAGATAGATCGATCGATCGATCGAGAGATCGATAGATTTGAATGAGCATGCTGTATAATCTGGGCCTATTCGGCTTGGCGTTGATGTTCTTTAGAGAATACAAAGCTGGTCATTATCTGTGTAATTGCATCACCACTGTGACCAATAACAGTATGTCTCACAAACCTCTAACAATCTGGTCACTAATTATTACACATTGATTCAAACGCCACATGAGCAGGAAAGCAGATAGGACACGGCAGATATCACACTGACCTCCGTGATGCGTGGGTTGGTGCACTTGACATTCTTGCTGGACAGGTCCAGCCAGCGGGTGGTGTAAGGATTGATGGGGGGACAGTGGTGCCGCAGCGTACATTTGCCTTCTCCGCTGCACCAGCCGCACTGGAACTTCCTCTGCGCCTTCAGACACATACCGCAGCTGTCCCGCTGGGCCGCACACTTGTAAAGGTGCACTGTGAGACACCGGGGGAGCGGTGGGAATATTTCATAAATAAAGTGAAAAGCATGCACACTTCCCAGCATCTATAGAGCATTTTTTTTTGCTTTTAGGAAAACAGACAGCAGGTGTGCTGCAAGTAAAATATACCCACAAGCTATCTCTCTGTCTACCTCAAATAAAACGCTTTAAGCTCATATTTTCATATCAGAAATATATACACACTCTGTTTCCAGAGAGAGAGAGAGAGAGAGAGAAACGATACAGAGCATTAGATTTGCCCATCTTTATCCTGTCTGCCAGTGCATGTTGACAGCAGCATCTCTTCTTACCTTGGATATTCTCTGGGTTATCAATAATGAAGTTGCCGTTCCACACCACCGAGAAATCAACTGGCAGCTCACTGATTTTCATACCTTCGTACAGATACTGAACCACAGGAAGGGGAAACAGAGTGGGAGCAACGGAGAGAGAGAGAGAGAGAGAGAGAGAGAGAGAGAGAGAGAGATGGGAAAGGAGACAAAATGAGTACAGGATTTCACTGCAAGGTTTGGGAATTTGAGTCGTACGAGCCCCGC
The DNA here is from genome assembly GCA_900303265.1 of Brotula barbata. NCBI lineage: Eukaryota > Metazoa > Chordata > Actinopteri > Ophidiiformes > Ophidiidae > Brotula > Brotula barbata. Next base: position 1,379 of record OMNV01006957.1, read on the forward strand.
TTTTGTGTTACCCCAAAGTTACATCATCTCTCCATCGAAGAGCTAGCAAGGACAGAAACCATATGCTGGAGCCTTCTTCCCCTCTCCCTCTGTCCATTAGAGATGTCCTCAGCTGCCTCCTGTGTCCTCAACTCCAACTTATCTTACATTATGCAAATGTGTGTGTATGTGAGACAGACCGACGGAGAAGCTAAAATGTAGATCCACGGGGAGCGTACTGCAGCAGTCAGCGAGTGCTTGGTTGGAGGGCAGAACCTTGCCGCAGTTTTCTTCAGCATAATTACCTTGGCTGCGTCTACTGTGTCTCCAATGACATACATACTAGTGTAGTAGTGGAGTACACAAAATACACTAACATCCATAGAGTAACCACTCATCATCGTTCACACGTCCCCCCCAACCTACAGAGCTGTTCTGGCACTGGACGCTGGAGCTGTTGAAGCGGAGGGCCGTGACTCTGTGGCTGACCCCCTGGATGTGGAGGACACACTCGTAGCCTCGCTGGCCTGACTGTGGCTGGGGGAGATTCTTGGCCTTCAACGTGATGGGTTTCACCTCCCCCGCTGGGATCAGAATCTCTTCGGAGCGCACCAGCTGGGGACAGTCCTGTAGGAAACAAACAGCGGCCAAAGAGCACGAGTCAGTGCCAACTAAAGCAAGAAATGCAGCAGGAGCGGCATAAAGGGAGGCAGAAACTGAGAATCTGAGAGTTTTACTTCAAAACATCACGGTTCAAGACCGAGGAGGCCAAATGTGAAGTATTAGTGACCATTTCATAGCCACGTGCTATACTGCGGTATTTCTATCAGCACCCTAAAACTCAAGAACTCTTCCTTGGCCCGCAGCCTAACTTTCCACCAAATGTGACTGAAACCCACAGAGGAGTTTTTGAGATGTTCTGTTTAATCAACAGAGAGAAAAACAAATAGAAGCATCTGACGAATAGCCTCCTTAGTGGGAGTAATAGCTGTGTTTTGTGAGAGCGGTAAGGTCTTGAGAGCAAGCATCTTTGTTGACAGATAACTTGGAAAGACACCGATTGCACTACATCTGCCTTAAAATTTAAATTTAAATGGAAAAATACGGTTTATATATTTTAACAGTGAACAACTCGGTCCCATTAAGAGACAAGTAGTGGAACTGCTTTATTGGCCAAGTGTTAGGAGACTTAGAATGATGAAGGAAGTACTTGGCGGTTTACGAGCGTAAATCACTTTATAGGCCATTACTGTTGGCAATATGTTGTGAAGGCAACATTCTAACCATGACAAAATTCTCCTTCAGAGTAACTGCCAGACAAACAGCCGAGTGTCTCTTGACAGCATCCGAGATTTAAGCTTCGGTTTTCATATATCTTAGCCTGAGTAGCTTTCTTATATCATATCAATGACGCACACTGATCCCAAACTGGCCTCAATTCAAATGTGGCATTAACACTGGGACCAGACTGAACGTAAGGAGAGACACGTCCTGAAAACGCAGGACAGATCGGTTCTGTGGTTGTCCTGCGGCAAATGAACTGCACACACACACGTCAGGTATGATTGCAGACCGTTAGATGCACAAAGGAGAGGCCGAAGGCTCAACGTGGAGCCCTGAGCCTGACGTCTGAGAAAGATTGACTCAGTCAGAACAGTCATGTGTCGCTGTTCAGGCGAGCCCAGCTCAGGTACAAGATTGCTAATTGCCGCTGCGGAGAACAAGAGCTCTGAGTGAGCGGTGCTGATATTAAAATAGAAGAGCTTTAGACGGCTGTCTTTCTGAAGATGTGCCCCGAGGCTGACGCGGAGCTGGAACAGAGAGCCGGATGCAGGCAGAGGAAGACCAGAGCCTGAGTGTGCAGGAGAGAAATAGAAAATGGTGCGAACATGCTGGCTGGTGCATGCGCGTGTGCTTGCATGTGTGTTCCACTAACCTCCGAGGCGTTGACTCGTCCCTCCTGGAAGGAACAGCTGGAGGGGTCATGGGTACACAAGTTGCGGTACTTGCACCAGTGGCAGCGGAAGGCACTGTTCACGCATGACAGACACCTGTGTAGGCACACACAGACACACACACGCGCGCGACAAGAGTCAGAAAAAAATCACTGCAGTCAAGGAGGGACAAGGAGTTTGCCAAATAGAGGGAAGTGCCACATAGGAAATGAGTTCAGATCCCGAGTGGGCACCTGCTGTTGTTGTGCCCTTGTGGTTGGCACGGTACCTCGTACCCAATGGCTGCTGGAGCGAGTTCTCCCTGCATGTATTTTATCCTGCCATACAGTATATTAGCATCGTGTGTCGTGTGACTGGGAGAGTGCATATTAGCCCTCATAACTAGAATCAGATGGAGCAAGGGAGAGAGAGAGAGCAAGGGATGGAGTGGAGGAACGTTGAGTAATGAGGACAAATAAGACATTGGCACAGCTTGATCCTGCAATTACCATTAGCAGTGTATTGTTGGAGTGTTGCTGTAATTACCAGCTGTTAGGTGTGTGTGCATTTGTGTGGGAGTGTTTTTTTTCGTGTATGTAAATGTGTTTGTGTGTGTCATCGCGAGTGTACATACAACACTTCACTCATATGCACGACGTGTCATGCAGGCGGCTATACTGGTTGCCTGCGTGATCGGATGGAGGGATGAAAATAAGATGAGGGGTTATCATGGCTCACTGTGTGTGATAGTAACACTTACATATGCTTAGGACGGCGGTTTAATCCAGCCTCACTTGGGTCTATCTCTTTGTTTCCACCTCTGAAATAAGTTTGAGTCATTCGTGCTTGCTTATTCTGAAATTTTAATCAGTGCAAAAGCATGGGAGGGACCTCTGGCAGGCTCGCTAATTCGGAAGAATGGGGCTGATCCACCTTCAGGCAAACAGACGGAGCGTATTAGGGAGAGTGTATGTCCTTTTCAAGCCTGCGCATCTCCCTTTTTGTGTGTGTGTCAGCGTCGATGAGTGGGCATGCGTATTTGTCATCGGCGATTAGCTGAACTGATGTGGAAGCTGCTAATTGCTCTCCGTGCTGCTCAGACAGGGTTCTGAGGCGGCAAAAAACTGAAGTCATAAAACAGCGTGCGAGAAAAGGAGAGAGATTAGAATACTGGCATGGAAACAGGCATGAAATCCCTGCTGCAGAACGGTTAGGCTGTGTTGTGGAGTGTGTTTGAAAAGAAGAACAAAACTTCACTGGGCGATAGCAGAAAGTTTCTTCCGCGGTACTCAGATTACAATAGGCTTTTTTAAGACGTTTTTAGGGGACGCGGATCAGCTAAGGTTAAGGACAAATTGTAACCAATTCCCAGAGCATCGATTCAGTGGTATTGGGCACACCATTGTTGTGAATGAAAGGGGAGTGAATGAGTGCAGAGAGAGAGACTCACACACACACACACACGCACAGAAAGAGAGAGGGAGAGAGAGATACTCACAATTGGTGGACGCTGCAGTTGTAAAACTTGACCTCCGTGCTGATGAGCATTTGACCGGTCTCCTTGGAATTGAGCCTCAGCTCAACGCCCGACCAGTCTGAAAGCGAGACAAGAGAGAACATGGATCTTTGTAAGTTTTTTTTTTTCCTTTTACAGTACAGTCATATTCACATCACTGCATATTTTCAAAAAAAAAAAATTCTTCTTCGCTGAATTCTCCAAATGCAGTATTATTCGCATTTAGCTTGAAAGTCTTTTGTCAAATACAAAAGTAATTTGCTGATTTTTTTCCCTTGTCCCTCCCAGTGAGAACACACTCCATAAATCTGTGTTTGCAGCGTGTGTTTGCACATGTGTTGTGTATGAGCAGAGCAGGCTGATTTTCAGATGACATTCAGTGCGTGGGAGGCTCATATGACCCTCAGTGCCCTGTTCTCTCCACAACACCTGTTGGGAATCAGGCTACGCTTCACACAAAAGTGTGTACCAGAAAGGATAAGCTCATAGCTGACTGCATATCAGTCTCACAGGATCTGCCAAACACAACAGAGCAGAGTTCCTGTCCACACACACATCCCTTTAGGATTCTATATTTCCTTGCTGAGAAGAGAGACAGACTTGAGACAGACCACTGCTCTACCCTCCTCTTTCTTCCTTCCCTTTCTTCTGGATTTAAATTCACATCGCCGCTTTATGTCCCACTTCCTGTATGTCCTCTCCTCTCCTCTGCTCGCCTCTCAAAATTCATGACTGCTGGGTCTCCAAGATTGAATGTGGAGTAAAAATCAAAGGACAGACAAGAAGAATGAGGAAGTCTGTCAAAATGCAGGACATTGAGTGAAAGAATGCTCAGAAGGCTGGATGATAGATGGACGGAATGAGGGGCTTACGGGGGGAATTATCTGACATTTACCTAAGGGAGAACATTCATATTAGTGCCTGATGCAGCAACCCCCAGGGAGCTCTGGGCAAACAGGCCTGTCATTTACTCACGGGGAGGAGGATTACTGAACCCCCAAAACACACAGGAATCTCCACACAAAGCACATAATGTATTATTCAGGGTGTTTGGGTTGGTCACCCTGCAGCCATCTTGGCTGGCAAACAACAGGTATTTATTGTCAAACAACAGGTGTTAGAATTCATAATGACATATAAGTCTAAGATTGAACAATGCCAGACACAAAATGGAATATTTATGGGAATATCAGGAAATTTCTATGAATAGTATATCAGGGGTGATTTTTGCAACCTTATTCCTGCCACAAAAAAGTATGTGGATGTGCAGACTGTGTGAGCCGGGGTGAAGAATACAGCCGGCTGAACCTGATAACCTCTGTAGGATATGCTGGTTTATTTATTTATTTGAGATTATTTATTTATTATAAAGAAGCGCCGTTCTCAGATGGGAGCAGCTGAACCGGCTCAACGTGTCTTGGTTATACCAAGACTCTAATTCTCCATAACAACTTCTGCCGACATTCTGTGAAAGCGCTGCTCGTTTGCTGAACGTGAAGTCAGTAATTTGATCGGCTCCAGCTCAGACGTATGCTGGGTGATCTCAAGCTGATCCCCCATCAGTGCTAATGGGGCCTGGCTATGTGTGTAGCACATTCCACATCCAGACAACTGATACGGGATCAGCAGGAGCTTGTTATGTGGACACCTGCGCTTGGGAGAAATGTTGAATCAATAATGAGCGCACACGCTTGCACATCAACACAGCGCTGTGCAGAATAAATAGCAGAGGGAGACACACAAGCTGGACGTCGGCAGAGGCTGGGTTTGAGTGTGTGAGTCCAACTACCGCCTTTAATCACCGTGATCGCACCTGTCATTGTTAGCTACACAGTAAAATAAAAAGCATTGATCTTATTGAACGTAAGATTTCTTTTTCCTGTGTAAATACAGCATGCGTGTATCCCTGCGTTGTATTCACCTTGGTCAGTGGGAATGAGTGGGACATCTTTGGCAGCAGGAGACACACAGAGGATCTGGTTACTGTTGACCTGACCCTCCACCTCCGTCAGGTTGCCAAAGGAGCAGGTGATGCCCGCAGAGAGGTCTGGAACGTTGCTCACCTTAACCAGCAGCTGCTCACAGGGCGACAATGTGACAAAGGTTATAACATGCATACAGACAGTGTGTCGTGCATGAATCAACACGGGCACTCGGTTGGACTCGATCTATTTTACATGATTTAATGTCATTGGGTGTAGACGATATTTCCCGTGGTATAAACATGGTGCATTAACGGTCAACAAACTTGGAGAAGGAAGCGTAGAAAAAGCGAGGACGATGAATCCTATTTGTTGTGTTTGCATCACACACACGCCAAACGCACACATACACACAAACACAGACTTACAACACACCACACACATGCAGACACGCTGAGGCGTTTGAAGTCACTCTCTGGAGGGCCGTGACTGAGGCTGGAGCATTCAGCTGTTCTGCCTATAAATACACCTATTCTGCACACGGGGTGCGTGATCTGACTCTCCAGCCAAGAGTAAGGCAGCCTGGATAATTATCACCGTGGCATTTCACAGCCTTGTTCCATTAGCTGTTATTTTTGGGACATAACGTTTGAAGTTTCCCTTTGTTTTATCTGCCTCTCGCTAAACACCACAGGGCTACTGGGACAGGAGAGGCAGCTGAGCAGCTTAACTGCAGGCCTTTTAAGGGATGCTGACTGACTCTGCAGCTGACTACGCTGCCCCCCTCGTTAGCTGCCTTGCTTGGGTACCATCGAGAGGAGCGAGTGATTTATATATATTTTTTTTTTTTGTCTTCTGCTGAGGACGTCTCTTCTCCCTCTGTTTTAGTTTCACCATGTTTGTGTTGCTTCACTCTGAGGTATGTCAGAGAGATCCTTGATTACAGCAATCACAGCAATCAATGTCTTTTGTTCAATGTAGAATTCCCTGAGTAACCTCTCACATTAATTAGCTCTCATCGTTCTGCCAGACACACACATACCCAGATAAACACTCAAAAATCTACTCAAAAACACACAAACACACACACATGCACGCACGCATGGAGCCACTGTGAAGGAAGCTGCTCTCAAAGTGTTAAACCATTGCTCTTTCTGTTCATCGCTGCTCCCTGCTGGTGTGGTTTCTGAAACTTGGCAGTGCTTCCCAACCTAATTGGTGCCAGAGTTTTAACAAAGGTAGTGTGATTTGTTTCTATCTCTCCTCCTGGCCCGATGTGGAGACTTTGTTGCCATGGTGATAGCTGCCCTCCACAGTGGAACTTCTGAATTACATGTTTGTGGATAAGGTGACAAGATGACCCAGTTGTTGTTATGGCTGACATGGAAACCTAAGCACAAAAAGATTTGGCGTACAGACTTCTGACAAACGCCTGCTTGGAGGTGGAAACCGGTGTAGGCCGAGGGTGAAGCTGAGTGGGAGCCATATGTGATGCAGCTGCAGTGATCACCGATGCTACTGGCACTTTTAGAGGAATTACTATAGTCCTCAACCAGGTGGTCTAAAGTACCAATTTATCCCAACTGAACTTCAGATGGGTTCATGTAGTGATCTGGTGATGTCGGTTGCCTTTCCAATGCAAAGGAGCTCACCATGCTTTGCCCCAAACAACAACAACAACAACGATAAATAAACATAAATTAATAGTAACAATTACAAGCTGTTTCATTGTGGACTATTTTCTTAACTCCTGATGAGGTGTTTGTGATGATACTGATATAGGGATGTAAACGTGTTATGTCACGATTTACACATAGATACCGCAAGCTCACCAAATAACCACTCACCTGACAGGATCTAATTTACTGTTTGTATTAACTGATGTTTTATCTGCGAGTGTTCTAAGAGCTGCTGTGTGTACACGTGTGCGCATGTGAAGCAAGCAATAAAAGTTGGACAGGGCGAACCTTTTACTTGTGCTCTATCTGCCTGTTTTCACTTCTCCATGTGGAATTATTGGACTATACTGAGCTGCACTTTGACAACTTTAAAACCTACGCACCCACCCACGCATAAATGTCTTGGCACACATATTGACTGCTGTGTACAAAGTGAGCATATGCATGCTGAAAACACCCACACTAAGCTCTTATGAACCCCCCATCTAATGTTTATGCATTGGACACAATCAAGACTAGACAAACTACTCTGCCTTTGTATGTGGGTGGAAAATATGCAGATGCGAGCTAATTTTTTATTGTTCTGTGTGCTAGCAATGCTTGAAATTGCATGCAGTATTATGTTTATTTTGGGTGTGTGTATGTGGTTGTGTGTGTGTGTTTGCGGTTGTAAACTTACAGGTACACTTGGCTCTGACACTGCAATGCTGTCTGGGTACACAGTGGCCTTCATACACTGGTTGAGAGAGGCAGCGAAACGGTAGGGCTCATCAGCGTGTTCACAGCGGCTCCTCTGAGAGCAGCTGAACAGGAAATAGAACAAAAAACGGGTTGTATAGGTTTCTTTTCAAAACGGAATGTGAAAAACAAATACCAGCAACAAATTAATGCAATGTTGTAACTGAAAAAATAAGCAAGAAGCAAGAAATAAATATTTCAGAGATATTAAAAGACAAAAAATACAACAAAGTACAACAAAACAAATGATTAATAACGGTAAAAGCCCACGCACGCATCATCAGATTAATGGACTTTTAAACAATAACGTAATCTCGATGAGCAGGCTCGCTATTGGCAACACAGCACAAAATATTACAGAGTCACCTTAACAAGACAATAACTCACCATTGTAAAAGCTGTATTATATGACACTCCTAGCATCTGTAACATCTGGTAGCTGTGACCTGTGGGTCTCACAAGCCCATAAACTAGGATGTGGTCGTGGCCTTGACAAAGCTATGCATTCCCAATGAACACACAAAACCAGGAGCAATAGAATGGCAGGGACCCCCTTTCCTCCAACGGCTAATTTGATCCATTGTGATAACTTAAACAAAGAATCCACTGAGCATCACACAGATAAATTAAATTCTTCAATCGCTGCATAACTTTGGACACTACTGCAAATTACATTCTCGCGACTGATAAGGAATCTTAACGATCAGACACTATCTCAATTACCCGACGACTGCCATACAATCCGCTCCGTCCCTCATTAAAAGCGAGCTGCCTCCCCATTTTTAAAGCTATGAGTCCTTGTTCGCCATTATTCCCCGTTCCACCCAGCGGTGGAAGCTCCGTCTGTCTCACTGGCTGTCTGGTCACAGCAGCTCTAATTGGACTCTGACGGGTCAGCTACTAACCATGGTGCTGACAAGCCACTATAAGAGTTGTCCCTCCTCCCCTGGGTGCTAATAGTCTGGGCGTTGGTGGTGCGTGCGTGTGTGGCAGTGTGTGTTAGGGCCCATATTGTGCTTCTTAACCACATACTCTCACACATATTGACTCCAAGCTACATCTTCATCCTGAACCTATGTGTGTAATTATGTTGTCAGAAGTTCAAGCCAGATCCAGCTCACACACATGAACAGGCACACGCACACACACACGCCAGCCCTTGCACATACACACAGTCCTCCCCAGGGTTTTCAGAGAGCAGGAAACTGTGGAATTAGTGTAGCAGTGTGAATCTCCCACTGGGAAAGGAAGGGCAGTGCATTGGGAATTTCCCCCTTCTTTTTCATCAGCCATGTATCAGAACCACTATTTCTACTTCTTAAAGTTTTACAACTCGTCTCATTGTTCTCTTAATTTTACACATCTGAGACTGGCCCTTTGTCACTTCCCCCATCTTTCTCCATCTCTCTTTTTTCCCTCTATATCTCCAAGTCTTGTCCTTTTGTCTTGCCCTCCCTTTCAAGAGTTGAAATTAGTGCCTTCTATCTTTTTTTTTTTTTTACA
>OMNV01006963.1:4499-21929 GCA_900303265.1 Brotula barbata
CCCAGCCCAGCTGCCACAGACATGGGAACAGGAATGTTCAACTCATATTTGCTGTGTCGATGCCAATTATGTCAAATTATTTCAGAGGAACATCTGGGATCAAGACCACTCCATGGATCCATTTTCATAAACATTTTTATTAGACCACAAGTATACTAAAAATCTGGTGAAATCTGCATAAAACAGATAAACAGATGGATTTTGATTATCATAATTTTGGAGATGGTTTAGTTTTTGGTTCAGGTCTGATCTGCATAAAGATAAAGTGTTTTTTTAAGGGAATTTTTTGACATTTTTGCATATTTCATGAATAATAGACGATGAGCTCACCATAATATCTTAATATTTCAGTAATTATCGAGCGATGTAACTGTAAAAGTGTCTTCACCCTTTCTTCTTCTTTGTTGTTGTGTGATGGCTGGTGAGCATGATTATTGGCTCATATTGTTGAATTACTGATTTAGTGAATTTTTAATCAACCCAGAAGTCAGTTATAACTGAGTATTCAGCCCTGTACTGTATGAGAACCACTGAATCTATGCATGCTTCAAATTCACATCAAATCCAAAGCTCCCATGACTACTGATGACTTCTACACTTCTTCGCACCATATTTGCATTATTGACAAAGAAACATGGATTTAAAGCCTCATTTTATTCAAGTCATGTTTAAGGTACTATGATGACAGATATACACAAATCTACAGTCTGTACAACAACAAACAGAATCGGACTATTTCCCTATGTTTTAGGAAATCTATAGATAGACACACGCACACACACATACACTCATACCAAAAAAGTAACATGGTCCTTAGAAATGTTGACACATGTTGTCAGAAATGCAACCGGTTCTGTAAGACAGTTCTTCAACGAGCGCATCATATCAAAATATTGATTCTCACAGATTCATAGCATTCTCTCTTTTGTTAGAAAAAGACAAAAAAAGGTGAACAAACAAACAAAACAACTCCTTACATCGTGTCATGGCAATGTTTGACAAACAAAACTCTGATTCTACATTGTTACCAGCTAGAACACCGCTAGTTCTACAGAGGGACAGACACAACATGGTTCAGAGTCAAAAACTCCACACTTCATGAAATCGTCGACAGAGAACACATCCAGCAGCCACGTTTGGACTAAGGGAGACTAACTCAAGCATAAAGACAACAGGACAGTGCAGAAAATGAAAGGGCAGCTGCCAAGTCTGAATGCATCAGGGTTCAAATTCAGTTCAAGTCCCAACTTCTTCCATTATTCCATTAGTGAATGAAACCAAAACACACAAAACATAGACAATATTAACTTTCAAGTACAGTAGACATTTATTCTCATATTAATCTTTCTTTTCCATAATCCTCAAACAAGACAAAATTTACTAGGCTGTGTGTGCATGTGAGTGTGTGTTATGTATGTGCTGTGTGTGTGTGTGTGTGTGTGTGTGTGTGTGAGAGAGAGAGAGGGAGAGAGTAGTGTGTTTAAGTGTTAAAAGTAGGACGACAAACATTTATTTTCCTGCGAAACATCAGGCAGCCTGAGTGGCCATCATCCATCCACCTCTGGTTTATGTAGGCATGACCGTCCCTCCCCTCCACGTCTTTAAATCAAAACAGTACTTGACACGACCATATCTGAGAGTTTGGCTTTTCAAGTGAGGATTTTCTCTCGGGTTTCAGGCAGCTTGAGAGCCAGCAGACCTCCACAGACGAGGGCGGAGAAGGCCAGGAAGATGGGGATGATCTTTGTGATGCCGATAAAGGCTGCAAAGATGAAGCTGGCGATGATTGCTGCAAACTTGCAGATTCCGTTGAGGATCCCGAATGCTGTCCCTCTGTAGAGTATCAGAGAGAGAAAGATTACCCACACGGCTTTCCATCAATGAGGTCATGGATGGATTTTTTGGAGCGTTGCATGCATGGTGGTGCATTTCATGTTATCTGTGTCTTGAAACCCATCAAGGATAGAACATGGTCAGGATCACTCACACATCCTCTTGTCTATAAATTATTAATCATAAAAACTTACACTGTATATTTGCCCATCATGCACAATAATTTGTAAAAAATCTGGGCATTGATTAATTATTTTGATTAAAATATTTAAAAACCACATTATAATAAGTTTGCAAGTATTAAAATACCTATTATTATTATTATTATTATTATTATTATTATTATTATTGTTGTTGTTGTTATTACCATCATCAGCATCGTTATCATTATTATTATCATAACTAATAGTGGTAATAGTGCTAACAACAGCAATGGCATTAATAGTAGTTAGTTGTGATATCCCAGCATTTTATAATTTAAACTAATTTTAAGTTTTTCACAGATTAGAATGAATCGCTGCTTCTTCATCGAGTAGCTTAGAGACTTTTTACACTCCACCCACACTGGTGTTTTCTCATGTTTTGGCTCTTCAGGGGACTGTGTGGGCGTATATGGACTGTAACTCACTGACATCTCCTGGACTCTCCTGATTGGTCTCTTCCACCTTTAAGGCCAGGAGATCTTAAATATTTCTGACTGTACTGCATACAGAGTTTGGTGACCCAGCATTGCTTCAAACCGGTTTTACCCTGTTAAAAGTCAGCCACTCCAAAATTCTCTTCTCCCAAATTATTTCCCTGGTGAGCGAGCAGCTACATCATCTGTTCTTCCATCTATGTACCAAATGCAAAATGTCAGACTCCACTGATTAAATTATGACAAAACTTGAGGAAATGATGCATCTCACTGCTGCAGCCAGCAATCCAAATTACATTATTAGCCTGAAAGGACAAACGCAATTTCAGCTCAGAACAAGCTGACATTTTTAATAACAGGGATTTTTAAATTAATTCTTTGTTCTTTTCACAAAACTTACCTCCCTCAAATTTAAAACAGTTCAACAGTTTAAAGCAGGGAAATTATTTTTACATTCATCCATGCGGCACAATGTTGGCATAAAGCCACTGCAAAATGCTCACATGTATCATCCAAAGGGACTAATTCATTATATCACCTTTAGGATGATATAAATCCAAATCTGATCATACTTCTGTATCATAGATATCAAACCCAGTAAAACCAGTGCATGGTAGGATTACATTTATATAGTGCATTTAGTGGAGGCTTTTATCCAGAGCTTTCAGCCTGCTCATTGGGAGCAATTAGGTGTTCAGTGTGTTGCTCTGGGACCCTTCAACATGCCAGGAGGAGCAGGGGATCAAACCAGCACCCTTCCAATTACCAGATGATCACCCTACCTCCAGGGTCACATCCCCTTGTGGCTTATTCTGCATGGGTAAGCATGGATTTAAAGTCTATTCTTGCTGAAGGCCACAAGGTTCTTTCATTGGAGTGATTGTTGATCATTTGGGTGGGTGACTTCTTCCAAGGGCGTCACAGGGCAATAATATACAGTTTGCTTTCCTGTGCATCATCTCAAGGAGGAGCACATGACAACTCATCTTAGTCTCATTGACAAAGTGGAGAGGTTAAATTCACTACAAGCATTTAGAGGAGGTAGAAGTGATCACGGTGAGAGGATTGAGCTGCATTTGTACCTTTTAGACGACGGGTAGAGTTCCACCGAAATGACCTGGAGACCGTTCCACGCCCCCACACTCACGCCGTAGAATACACACTGCCAGCATATCACAGCTCCCTGACTGAAACTCAGCAGCAACAGGAAGGTACAGGCAGACGACGCAAGCATAGCACCTCCTAGAAAAAGGAGAGAGAGAGGACAAGAAGGAGAGAGACACATAGACAGACAAGGACACGTTACAACGGACCCGTCTATACGCTGGGTCACTGTTCATACGCGTGATTCTCCACCGATCTCACCTATCAGTCTGATTCTTCCTATCTTATCCATGAACAACCCTGAGAGGATGTTGCCAGGCAACACAGACAAGCTGCCCAGAAAGCTGACCAAGTAGATGATGATGTCATTCTCCTCCTGGAAGTTGAGATGGCAGCCCTTCTTAGGGTGCAGGAAGGTGGTGTTCTCCATCAGGCAGTTTTTGAACTTATCATGCCAGAGGTCTGGAGAGAGGAACGGAGGAAAACGACATGTCCAAACATAAAAAAGTGAATATCCTCTCACTGGAGAGGCCTGTTGAAGTACTGTTTATCTGTGCTTTGACTAAGATGTGTGATATTTTTATATATAAGTCGTAGCACTAACACATTGGTTTTAATAAGCTATGGCTTCATGCAGTAGCATTGTAAAAATACTATGCAAATGTCTTGATCATTTTGAGTGGTACCTGTGTTATAGAAGACTGTGTTTTTGATGGTGCAGTTCTCAAAGAAGGTGTTGGTTGACTTGATATCCTCAAAGTAGCAATTCTCAAACAGAGAGCTCTCAAACTTCACAGACTTCATTTCAATTTCTGCAAACCTGTAAAAGGCAAAAAAGAAACAGCACTGACCAATAGGGGGCAGAAATTCATTTTGGCCCATTTGACGGGCAACACGGTTTTGGTGGAGGCTAATATGTTTTGAATATTTTGTAGTACTAATTTTACAGTGCTTACTTGTCATGGATGTACTCTCCCTCGCGGTGGATCTGGTTGACCAGAGAGAAGTTGAAGTGGAAACGTTCCACTCGTTCTCGGTGGAACACTCGGACCTTGGACTCGTACTCTTCGTACTGCATGTACTTGATCATGTCAGGGAACCAAACTCCCAATCCGTGGTAGCTGGAACACACAGAAACAAGGGAAGGCTGACGTGTATGATAAACTCATTGCGTACGTTCTGTGACATAGGTCCCGTAGGGTTCGCTTTGTACCTGAAGGCCATGCAAAACCAGACAATAACCAGGAAAAGGCCTTGCAGTCGGATTTCTGGGGCTGATAATGACAGCACATTAGCCATCACCTAAGCACAGGGAGACAGAAACACAGACAACATGTGAGATCTGTGTCCAACCAAAGTCTCACGGCCGACTCCGTCATGATAACACTTATTGTGTTGTCTTAATTGTCACTAAACTGATGATCTCTGTCTCTCTGTCTCATCTTTTCTGTCTCTCCTCCGTGTGGGCGTGTGTGTGTATGTGTGTGTGTGTGTCTCATTGGTTCTGTTTTTACCCGTGCCGGCCCCATGTCTTCCATCAGCCAATCACCCACTTCACCTGTGTGTTCAGCTCCACACCTGCACCTCATTTCAGTCTCATGTTTATGTCTGCCATTTTGGCTGTGGTCTTTTGAATGTGACTCTTGTGTTTTTAGGGGCTCTGCTGTGCCAGAATGTGGATTTTCTTCCATTCATGTTAAGTTTGAGCTCGATTTTTTTTTTCTAGTGTGATCATCAGACCTGTTGCAGCATGGTCACGTGTCGGATTGTCCAGCGTTGGAAGGCCGTGCCCGTGTCACTCTGGATCTCTATGAATTCATCCTCCTGGGTCAGGGGGGCTTTGATGTTGGTTGCCTTCACAAAAGATGAAAAGAGTGAGTTTCACTGGATTACAGATATTAAGTCCATACACTGTCACTTTTCAAACATGTTTTCAGCATTTATTTCTCTAAGTTTTTGTTTTTTAGAACGGGAAAAACTTCTACTTTCTATTTATGGTGTATTTCAATTATTAAAAACTTGCTAATGTGAAAAGGCCCTTTGAATTTATCCTTTAATTAAACCTGTATGGTTTGCCCTACAGTGTACTCAATAACCAATCCATTTACCAGGGCTTCAGGTTTTAATCCTTCTTCTCTGCCTTAAAATTCAATCAGAAGGTAATGGGTTGTAATTATTTCTCTCGTTTTGTGTCCGTTGCAGTGTTTTCTTGACTTCTGGCTTGGAAAATGAAAGCTTAGTTTGCATGTGTGGATTTTTTTCAGGTCTAATCCGAGGCAAAACTGAGATTTGTGTTTTAAAAAAGACGAGACATAAACAAACCAAAATCAGATATAGGCAATAAATTTGAATTGGGTCTAGACCTGTAGCGTTCACGTAGCCGTAGGATCACAGGTTTCAAGCTGAATCCCCTTTCCGTTGTAATGCAGCCTTTTGTATTATTTGTAATGACTTTCTACAGTACAGATTAGACCCTGAATGAATGAGCAGATGAAGGGTGTTGAGATAAATACAAGCTTACAGTAAAGACTCTCTCTGGCTCTCCTTTAGCCTTCCAGTTGGTGTCGTGAACCTGTCGCAGGATCATCCAGGCCTCGTCGTGTCTCCCATTCTAAATCACACACACACACACAGCGACCATAATCAGTGTCATTCCTTTTTAATATGTTGGAGATTATTCAGTTTAGCTGTGATTAAAGTCCCTTTAACTCACGGCTTTAGCTCTAACATTGCCAATTATGTAGTCGAGAAAGAAACAGACCCCAAACGATAAAAACCCTCCAACGTTCCCATGAGCTCTTATCGGAGCGTGTGATTATTTTGGGGTTGTGTGACATGAATATACTGGTGTATCCCTGCTGTCACATACAAACACAATACCACATGTGGTTAAAAGGTTTGACAATATCCTGGATGAGAAACATGGGTGGGTGGTGTTCTGGTGACGCCTTAGCAGCCCCTCGATATCTAGCACAGCAGTGGGATGTTGCTGTGGTGGCTGATGACTCAACATTTTAGATACGGCTACATGATGTTTAAAGACGCACCACATCTTTAACCACCATAAACATACAGACTGGTACTTTCAGTTGATTTGCATCTATTCTGTGTTAGCAGGTAGATTCTGTGTTCATGTGATGGTAAATTGGCTCCATCCGACCTCCAGGAGGTAACGAGGGCTCTCCGGCACGAAGAAGATTCCGACGAGAGCAGCCAGACTAGGAAAGATACACACGAGGATGAAGACTCTCCAGCTGTGAAACTGGAACTCCGTGCCGATGGCAAAGCCCCAGCCTGGAACACAGAAACCACCCAAGACAGGTTAATATTTCAAACGACCGACTGTATATTTCTGATGCCTCTTATTTTCCAAATCCCTCTATGACTGCCAACAGTTTACCCAAACAAAACTAACTTTGCTTCATTTGGATGAGTCATTTGCACAGGCAGGGCCGTGTGCGTGCGTCTCACTTTTGGGCCGCCCTTAAATTGAATCCGAAGAGTGACAAGATGTTCTCTTAGGTTAAATTTAGTGTAAATTATTCATATTTTAAGATGTAATTGCTGCAAAAGCTTCTCAGTGTGATTCATATTAACAAGCACAAAAATCTAAGCATGGCCTGCTGCTCATGTAGACGGAGAAGAAAAGACCTGCATGTAAATCAGGAAAACGTAGCTGCAGGGTGTCATTTCAAAACAAAATGCCTTTGAATGAAACATGAGACAAAGCGCTTCTTCTCACTCACCTGACTTTATCTTTACGCTCCTGCATGTTTAAGATTCTATGTGTGTGTACCGCCGTGTACTTTTAGTTAGTGTGTGCGTGTGTGTGTGTGTACCGTAATGAGGGATGATTCCCCAGGCAATGAAGGAGGCATACAGGCCCCCCAGCATCCAGAACAAGCAGAGCCAGCTCAGATGTTCCCCACGTTTTTCCAACTGCAGGAACTCAGTGAAGTAGGTGTAGACTACTGGAATAGCACCGCCGATTCTGGAGGAGAAAGACGAACCATGAATCACACGGACTCGTTTTCTGCGTCTCTTTTCTTCTCTCTATTGTCTTTTTAGGGCTGAAGAGAATATTTTTACCACGTTCCTGCTTCATATTTGGCTGACAGCCAAAACCTGCTGTCAAACGTTAGTATTTTCTGCTGAGTATGTCCTCAAAAATCAAATTAATGTTTTTCCAAATATTGAACAACTGGATGCTTGGACTGACAATAAAAGCTCAATTTATGAAATGTTACCACAAGGCCACAAGAATTAAAGTAAAACCAGTGGTTAAAATTCAGATTTAGAAAAATGTAATTCTACACTTCATTTGGGGGTAGAAAATCTTATTTTAGTATACTCATATGGTTATTAACCTCCTAACCTCTGGTATATTTATTAGCACGCGACTAATCACAATTTAAGGGAAACTTTTCAATATTTTTAAAGGACTTTGGATACATTTGATGATTCTTTTCACATTAGCCCCCCGTTAAGGCTGACAACAATGAGTATAACACATAGAGAAGTCATAAACAACTTTCAAATTCATTACAGTGAACCTTATTTTTCAAAGTCTAGAATTCTTGAGCTTCCCTTACAATCGTGTCAGGTATTATTTCATAGATTTCCCCAAAATTCTATATTTGGTATCTTTGGAGAGAGAGTTTGTCTTTTCACTAGAATTTAAAATAATTGTTTAACAAGTCGAGTCCAGTAGTACGAGTACTTTTGCCTAAAGCATAGGAACAAGTAAGATAAAATGTATAAAGCCAGCTACTGCCTACAGTTGTTGCTTGGTAAATTTAGACATCATAAGTTTGACTATATCACTAGCTAAAAGCATTTTGTGATAATGAGTATTTCCTGGAGGGCAGTGGATGTTTAATGCATTATTTCCGGGTGATCTTTAATGTTCCGTCTGTTCGGGGAGCTCTCCGAACTCCAACATGATGCCAGAACTGATTAAAGGGGAAAGATGTCTTGTGTAAATGGTTAAAAGTTAGGGATGTGATGATGAAGAATTTATTCATCTCGTCTTATTATACATCTCACGAGACTGGAAGTTTTATAGCTGCAGCTGGTTGATGGGAAAAGTTTTTGTCAGCTCTGCTGTTGGTCAGGGGGAACCAACGTCATTAGCACAGCATCACCAGTTCGGGTTACAAACTTTACTGCGCTCCCTGTGTTTATCCCATTTCTATTTGTCAGAGTAAACGTTTGGAGACCTTCAA
Organism: Brotula barbata; assembly: GCA_900303265.1. NCBI lineage: Eukaryota > Metazoa > Chordata > Actinopteri > Ophidiiformes > Ophidiidae > Brotula > Brotula barbata. Next base: position 13,299 of record OMNV01006963.1, read on the forward strand.
ACGGAGATATATTATAAAGTACAGACAGGTAAGCTAAAATCTTTGTTTTATTTTTCTGCAAAAGATGTGAAACCACGTTGGAGACCATAGAAACATTTAGTGGAATCAAAAAGATAACTTCAAAAGGCCTCAAGCAACATGGAAGTTAATACAGTTTTGGTTTTTTTAAATATGTAACACAAAATCGACATTTTCTGTCTGATGATTGAACAAAAACACAACTGAAAAGATAACATAATTTCCACACATTAATACAAAGCTGCAGCAATATCTGGAAATATCACGAGCCAGCAGCAGTTTTATGAAAGATTTTCTCGTTTTCATAAAATGTACAAACACTTCCACAAAGTGATAATTGGAGTGTGTCAGCTCTTTGTGTTTTGTGAAGCCGGCATAATGAGCTTGACTCGTCTGCAGATGTGGGTACTTATTTATGACTAACATGGGGCTCATTACGGCTGGTAATCAACAACAGCTGAATGTTTTCTTTTGGCGACCTTGTATTTCTCTGCTCTGCAAAAACATCAATATTTCAGGTCTGGACGTGCTCAGTGCTCACCTTAGCCCCAAGCCATTATCAGATTACAAAAATCTACAATAAGAGGCAGGAATTCACCATTAGGGAAACTCTGATAGCATTATTCACTGGATTTTATTGTAACAGAAAAGAGTAAAAAATGCAATTAAGGCTTCTGTTTGTTTAAACAACAAGCCATTCTGCTGTGAGCTGATATGATGCAAGTACCAGCTGTATAACGGCAATAATAACAGCAGCTGGATTTCAGAAAAGAAATAAACATATAATAGTTATTATTATTATTATTGTTATACGTCTCATTATATGCTGATTTCATTCTGTGAACGTTTAGAGCTCTTTAATTTCAAAAAGGGGGGGAAGTAATCCAATGAGAACGAGAACATGGAGCATGATGTCTTTTAATTTAGTCAGATATCTTATTCTGAAGTAGAAAAATTGTTCCATGATCCAAAGATCCAGGCAGCAGATGGAAAAGCAGATAGAAATGATAACCCGTCTCACCCAAAGCCAGAGCAGAATCTGAAGAAGAGGAAGAAGCCGTAGCCCTGGGCGAAGCAGGACAGGAAGGAAAAGACCAGGTCGATGGCCAGGACGTACATCAGACATTTCCTCCTCCCCATCTTATCACACAGGCCCCCCCACACGAACGCACCCACCATCATGGCCACATACACCAGCAGACCTGCAACACACAGACACTCACTGAATACAAAACAGAGAAGAGCAAGAGCTGCAATCCTAATGTCCACAAGGGGGCTCCCTCTACCCTTCCATGAACCAAGACAGAGACATGCCACCAGTCGGAACACATCCTCACACTGTGATCTAAATTTCCAGGAATTTTATGTATTTATTTTAATGCACAACAATGAACTCTGTGTGTCTGACAAAGTGACAAAGAGCTAAAGTCATGATGAGGATGCAAATAATTCCAATCGATTCCATCTAATACTATCTAACAAATATGCATGGTTCCTGTAGTAAATAAACAAGTAAAATAATTACGAGGCATTCGAAGTGCTTCATATGAATGAATGAGGCCTTTTTTCTGGCTTTGTTCGGTTGCATTTTTAAGTCTATCATTTTGGACTACTTGGAATATAATTCACTATATTTACTGACATCCGGAGAAGACGTGCATTAGATGACTCATAAGACCATTGAGGGTGTTAAATAAGATATTTTCTTCCTGTTTTCTTGTCACTTCACTTCCTGTCACTTTTCTTGTTGTTGTCCAATTCATGTATTCTGGTTTTACCCACACTCTCCTGGGGACAGGGACAGCCTATCCCCGCACGCATTAGGCAGAAGGCAGTGAAACTCCTATTAACACCCATGGGGAATTTACAGTCTCTAGTCAGTCATGTTTTGTTGCTTTCAGGCACTGGGGAAATAACAGTGATAGTAAAGCCCCTTTGAGGAAAGTTATGAATTCTCCTGTGCCGTCAGTGCTTGGATTCAAACCTGCAACCTTGTTGGGCCATCCTCTGTGCAATTATGCTTGTTCTAAATGGTCCATCCCTCCTTCCTGCTTTGTGTTTTTACTACACACAGCCCTAATTACAGTGCGACTAAGCAGCTTAACAGCACGTGGAGCCATACTGTGCACCTTCCCTGTGGATTACTGGTCTGTCCAAATGCTAAAGCACTCCACACGCCAAGCTGCACCGCCCTGACCCATTCAACAAGACAAGCATCCAGGCACAGGATGTCACCTAATGTCTCTCAAGGTCTTAAAACAACCTATATGCCACGGCGATGTACATGAAGGTTCAGGTTGAAACCCTCCAAGCTTCACCCTGTGTGTTAAGCACGGTCGAGACAACAAATCCCTGCTGAATCTCTGAAATGAGAATGATAATTGACTTATTTCTTCCATTTTAAATGGCACGGGTACACGGCATTAACACCAGATTAAATCCCGGGTAATCTACACCAAAAAAACCTAATCTCATGCTTCCAAAACTCAGCACAGTCTAATTGTTAGTCTGGAGAAACGCTTAACCTTTGTACATAATTAAAACAGATCCCTCAGCGGCTTGTTCCTAATATGAGAAATTAAGGTATTAGCAAACTAAAATTCTTCACTTATTAAAACACACAATATTTTTAGAGGTTGATAGGATTTGGAAGTGAAAGGCTTAAATTAATCTGCTACATTTTCTCATACATGATATTTCTGTTTTTCTCTTATTCTTCCTTATATAATAGTAATGTGACAAAACCAGCAATCACTGCGTAAAAGCTGTTGCCAGCTCGATGGCAAGAGCTGGTACCTATAATAATACATGTTATACTACATATGTATACTAGTCTTCATAATGTACATCATACTTTCTCCAGGACACATTTAAAAGGGACCATGGTTTCTCGTTTTAAACTTATGAGACATCATTATATGCAAAAAAATTAAACAAACAAACACAAAAACTTTGAATCAGTAAGACTTCTACCTTACTGCAGCAGCACTTTCACACTGAGTGAAAACAAGTCATTTTAGGTACTGTCACTTTGGCCTCAGATTGGCCTGGTCTGGGTTTACGTTACCGGACGGATATTATTACAGTATTACACAGTTTCATTTGTACCACCTGTAAGTAGTGCTTCAATTTGTTTGTGCACTGCACTGAGAAAAACTTTGCAATAAATTGTTATACAGGGAGTGATTTCATTGTTCTACAGCACGCAAATGTAGTGGTTTATGCTACATAAATAGAAGAAAACAGGTGCAACCCCATAATTTATGCATGACCAATTTGGTGCAATTTCAGTTTCTTACAAGAGATATACGTGAGAGGTACTTCTCACAGCGTGTTTACTAGTTTTTATTTTACTTGAAAATGCCCAGAACCAAATAAAGCCAGTAATTAAGTCGGAGCAGAATTTCCCCATCTTTGTATTCACTTGTCTGTTTCCTATAATCTCCATGCTCTTGCTATAGATTAGATTAAAAGTGACCACATCAGCCAGACTCCTATTCTAACCAAAGGTTTAGAAGTCTATCTGGCACCACAGCTGAGGTAAGGATTAAACACTTTTCTGCCTCCGTGTCTCTGGTGAAGAGACGCATGAGCATGAATCAAATGGGATCATTCTATAGATCTACTTCATATTTTCAGCCAATCATCAGTGCTCCTCTCCTCCGTACAAACAGACGCTGTGATTTCATTTTCACCCGGCCTTCTTCCTGCTACCTCAGGCTGTCAGATGCTTGAAGCGTATCTGACAGCTGTACACCAGGCGCTGCAGGCCGCCAGGCTCTCTGACTGCTGCAACATGCTCCATATTAGCCTTAGAACACACGCTGAATACAATCACCACCAGGTTCCTCATCAATCTCTCGCAATGCTTCCTCCCAGGAGCCTGTTGTTAAAATGAAATGAGCGATGTGCAATCTGCCGCGTGGCTGGCTACACGTGAGGCCTGGAAATAAGGTGAGGGGGTGGAACCCTCGTTTATTTGCAGTTTGCTCGTCGCTGCAGAAAAGTTAGGAACAGACATTTTTTAAGCTGCAATTAATAAGAAATTGGTTATATTTCAGTACCGTTTTTGACGTGTTTACTTATGATACAAAAAACTAAAATAAAGAAAATTCTGCTTTTGTTATTCAATATGCTCACCATTGTATATAGAATATGTACTTTTGTTGTGTATTTTTTGAAAGCAGGTGCTTCCATAGATCATGTAGTAAACCAAAGGTAATAATTTGAAAAAATATTTAGTCCACTGAAGTACAAAGTCTTCTAAAAACCTGCCTCAGTACTGTAATGAAGTATTTTTACTTGCAATATATGTGTTTGTTCGGTAAACCAACTTTTGTTTTGCCATGCACACACAGACAGTACAGGATCGTCTCATTGTGACATCACTGACTCGTCGTTATTTTTCGTCTGGTACTTACCCAGCAGGCCCTTGTCTGCGTTGGATATGCACATGTCTTTTTCAGCGCTGGGCAGGACGAAACCCACCACAAAGCTGTCCACACCATCCGCCATCAGAGCCAGGCCCAGCACAAAGAACAGCATCCACTGAAAGCGTCCGAAGCCGCAGTCCTCCATGATGGCTTCGTACTGCTCCGGCAGGTTGTCCTCCTCCTCTTCTTGCTGGGCAGCCAGTCGGGCTTTCCTTCTGGCCTCCCTCCGAGCCGCCCTCCTTGCCTCCTTGATCTCATCAGGGTGGGGGATACCCTGGTACTCGCCCTCGTACATCTGTTCGTCATCATCGGCCCCCTCCGTGTCATCACTGGCAGCGTCCTCTTCCTGTGGAGGGTACTCCGTCTGGTGGGGGTACCCACCATGACCTCCTCCTTCCTGGGTGTAGGCGTACTCCCCTCCCTCTGTAACTTGCTGGTTCACATTGTTTTGATAGGGGTCATCCATGGTTCCTGCTGTCAGAAGAGCAGGACTGACGTTACACCGTAGCCGTTGTTGTCTAAGAAAGCTCAAGCCGTCAGCATTAATTGCATTATCCTCACCAGGCTCCTTGTATCACTGTCAGTGCCGCTGCAGTCTCCTGCACTCCAGGTGTCAACAGGAAACTGCAGGTTGTTGGTGGCTCTGTCTCAGGTGTCTCCTCTTCAGGGCTCAACAGTTGCACTGAGAGAGTCTTATCCTTATCTTGCCTGATCTGCACAGAGCTGCATGCTGAACCTGGGAGACACAGCAGAGACACACCACAGCGTTCAGTGATTGTACTTGGAGCACGAAGCCATTGCTGTGCAACGGTCGTCTCCTTTGGGATCGCTGGTGACCTGTCATGTCAAGTCCTGTTGATCTGTAAAGAGCGTAATAACGCTTGACCTCTAACCGAGGACAAACACAGGACAATTAAATTAGGTCTTATCTATAAATATATTATATTGGATATACCCTCTGCAAAATGCTGTTTCTTATCGCTTGCTTTGTTTCTGATTTTTGATTTTTCTGACTTTGCATTGTAGTTTTATCAGTTTCTTCCTCATTCTTTTAACTCCATGTAAAGCATTTTAAGATTGGAATAAATCCTCATTATTATTCTAGCAGTAAATGAAAAGTGCTCCTTGGCAGGGAGGAGAATTTGTGGCTGCCAGTGTCCCTGTTCCTGTGTTCTTTCTGGTCCTCCACGCAAACAGATAATCTCAGTGTCTCTTTGATCAGATTCTGTGATTCCATTTCAATCATCACATAGCACTGCTGTGATAATGACACGTGTAGATCTTTACTTTGATTGTGCAAACAAAACTTCAATGGATGGAAATTGTGCTCAATCTGATGTCATATTGTTGTAAGATAGCAGCGCTTTGTCTCACTCAGGGAAAAGATGAGAGCACATTTAAAAAATTATGCTACATTCACATTTATTGTCTTAAAACACATGGGCAACTATGATGAAGTTTTGTAAACAAGACCAGGAATAAAATGGAAGAAAAGTTGAACCTTGTTGGTATCTATGCATACATGCCTGTACAATCTATACCACAGACACACAGCATTTTTTGTTATCTCACCATGTAGCATAATTGCCCCTACATTAGGTACCTAATTTTACTGCACCAAACCCCCTTAGCATAGCAAACAGCAAACATAAACCACAACCGTGACCCTGTGATTGCAAAAATTTCAGGCATGGACACCCACAAAAATTTGTTTGAATGGTACAATTTTTCCTATTCCTTTTAGTATCCCATTACTCATTTGCCTTGGGGATTTGACCTCCTGTTTGGGAACCACATTTTGAATGACATAGTCTCTCCTGTTCAGAATTTTTCATTACAATTATACAGCAAAATCAATCCAATATATGTAAAAAAACAAAAAAATCTGCTTCATTGCTGTATTCAAAATCCTGAAGGTAATCCATGAAATTATATTTCTATAATCTACAAGTATTTAGCATGTTTTTTTTGTTTGTTTGTTTGTTTTTTGTTTGCGTTGGTCTGTCAGGATGGCGAACATTGTAATTTAATCCAGATTAAGAGTTTCATTTTGACCTTGGTGCTTCAGATTATTCCTTCATCTCAAAAGTCAGACTGAGTGAGTGAGTGAGTGAGTGAGTGAGTGAGTGATGGATTATGAAGTCTGGATTGAAGTGCTGAAATGTGTTTGATGCTGCTGAATTAAAATGCCACCATAAATAAATAAGAGTGAGCGAGAGAGAGCGAGATAGAGAGAGAGAGCTCGTTATCAGCATGGTGCATCCTCCTCTCTCACACAGCTGGCGCTTATGTAACTGTTAACCTGCCCCTGCTTCCCTTGCTTTAGCCTGGCATCTAGTGTTCCTGGTTAGTTAGTAAGTGTTGATGTTTGTTTATATAAATGTATAAATTTGATACCCCCCCATCAAACACACACCATCACACACATTAATACAGATGTCAGAGTATGTCATCATGACGTTTTGAAAAATTTAAAGGTTCCTTAGAATCATGAAAAATCAGTGCGGCTCTGAGGTTTAACAGAAGCTATTCCGGTGCCATGGTGACCTTTTGCCATATGATCGTTTGTTATTTTGATGGAGGCTCACACAGTCACAGTCTGATACCTTCACTTTATCAGAGGTTTCTATTGGTGGAATGTGTTGGAAGCTTACATGGGATGCTTTGGAGTTGTACACGTTGCACTGACCAATGATATACTGCATGTATGTGTCTATATCACAACAGATGCACCAGTAAATCTGCTTTTTTATCCCGATTTCCATTTGATTCAGTCACATGGGAGATAGCTGGTGTCTTTACTGTAATGCTGGTCAGAATTCCTTGCTTAGGGCACCTCAGCATTGATGTTGAGAGTTGGTTGATTTGCCAGGGACATGAAAATATTAGCCATGGGTTTTTTTTTTAACCTCACTTACACATGTTAAACACACACATTCTACACTATAATATATTTGCAATATATTTTTTGTCATTATTATTATTAGTACTAGTAGTAGTAGTAGAGGTAGTAGTAGTAGTAATAACATTAGTAGTATTTGTAAAAATCCTATTCTAACTCTAATTTTAATCTGTCAGTGTTTTTGTGCTACTTTTGTGTTTTGTCATCTTGGTCCAATTTGAGGATGTAACATTTTTATCAGCCCTGCAGGGTGACTTCATCATACCTGCTCAGTTTGTGTTTCTTTTTTTCTTCCTCTGCTTTCATCTGTACAATAAGCCAAACCTGGAATCCAACCCGGAGATTTGATTTTTAAAAGACACTTGCAGTGAAACAGTTTGATGTCACCTTGACAAACGTCTTGTCGTATGTTTACCTGGGGGAATAATGCAGTCTTTACATCTCAAGGGATAAGACATTTTTATCTTGACTCTTGACAGTGTTGCATGTGCAAAAGTAAAATGGTGTTTTAAACTTTTTCAAGGGTGTAATCTCCCACAACTCACTGTACAAAGGCACTCATTGCTGCTGACTAAGAGAGTGCTTGTTTATTTTTTATCTATTCCACTGAGAAAATATTGCAAAGAATCTGATTATGACACCACAATGCTGTACCTTCTGTTACCATTTGCCATACAGGCATGCACGTGTGCAAGGCACCAATAAGGTGAGGGGTTTGATTCTCATTTGGCACTATCCCTTTGGATTTAATCAGGCTACTAGCAGTATAGATAACATAGATGATATAGATAATGGATGGACATGTACTACATGAGCTGCATCTAATGATTCAACAGCCGGTTCGAAGCAAAACAAAGCAAGTTCACTAAATGACCTGCACAGGTCAAAGTGAGAATACTTCATAATTTGGGCTGATGTCCTGTCTGGCAAACCTGTCAAACCTGTTTATTGGTAATACGTTTGAATAAAATATTGCTGTTGGCAGTATTAGAGCAGCGGTTTTCATTCTGGCCTTGGCAAATATATTACTGTTATATATTTCTGTGGCAGTACTTTTAAAATACAGACTGGAGCAGATGTCGACGCTCATTCCAGATATGAGTTACAGCAGACTCCAGCTTCATATGCAATATTCACATATCAGTGAAATGATGTGATATCTGATTGGTAGTAATGCAATAAAAACATTCACTGGTATCTTTAAATTATAGCGAGTTGACTGAAGCCTGTGGACTTACAGATGTACATATATGGAGTGATGACATTCTTTTTTCCCCC